>CM040186.1:30216525-30400031 GCA_022606455.1 Callitettix versicolor
TCAGTTTTCGCCAGATGCAAACGATATATGTGTAAGGTTTTTTCCCATTCACTTCCGTTTCAAGATGGCGGCCTCTAATTTACAATAACGAGTGTACGCAGTTTTTGCCAAATGCATTGACCGATTGTTTTTAAATTTGATATGAATGTACTTTTTATAAAGCCCAAATCAAGGTATGTGTAAGATTTTCCACATTTACTTCAGTTTCAAAATGGCGGCCTTTGATTTAACGATAACGAGTGTCCGTCCAACGCAATGACCGATTGACGTGTGTGTAAGATTTTGTCCCCGTTCACTTCCGTTTTAAAATGACGGACTCTGATTGAACGTTGAGAATGTAGTTGCTGATTATTTCCTGTAATACTGGCTGAACGGCAAAACCTGTTATAATTTTGACCGTTCATGGAGAAAGAGCAAAAAATTTCTAATAAAATTGTTTCATTAACATTTTTCGTACATATTACGGTTACTGGGTAGATTGGAGGAAGACGTTCCAAGTGTTGTCGAGAAGTGCTCTTTTTATTAATTAAGAATATACTGAGAGATTCACTGTTCTTTGAACTGCTAGTAATAATAACTAAAGCTGTTTCCAAAACCAATTCGAATCCAGCGACTTAGCACAAACAACTCTGTTTATAGATAATGAAATAAAAAATACGGTGATGATGACCGATTTGGAAGGTACCGAAGACATAAGGAATATCAGCGCTACTTTGCCAAAAACAATACGGCATCGCCTGACCAAACATTGCACCCGAAGATTGAGTTTACTCAATGACGAGGCACGTTGGGATGCTGTCAATCAGTTATCTTTGTTCTTTGCGCTTAGGCGTCGGGTCGTTGATCTGTGCATTAATTTGGTAACAGGAACTTCGGAGCTGCAGTAATGTTGCCAGGTCTACACTAGGCGGGGCGAGTAGGTTTATCAGGTTCGAACAGGCGGGTTTATACGCTATTTATATTTGGTGCAGCCGGTTTATATGCGTTTATATTTTGACGTAGCTAGTTTATTTATAGGTTATTTGCGTCAGATATTGTTTTACATGCTTTTGGCGTGGCGGGTTTTTTCGCAGTTTAACATTTGGTATTTTGGGTATATATTTTACATTAAATGCAATGTGCTCATACGCTGTTTATATTTGGTGTTATTGGTTTATATACTCTTTTATTTCACATTGCAGGTTTACTCGCCGTTTGCATTTGATGTTCTGATTTTGTAAGACGTTTACATTTGATGTTCTGATTTTGTGAAACGTTTACATTTGATGTTCTGATTTGTAAAACGTTACTTTTGATGTTCTGATTTTGTACGACTTTGCATTTGATGTTCTGATTTTGTAAAACGTTTGCATTTGATGTTCTGATTTTGTAAGACGTTTACATTTGACGTAACGGATAAAAGCTTATATTTTAAAACGCCGTTATACATTGCATACATTTGGTGTAACAGGTTTATACGTTGTTTGAGTTAAATGTAGTGAGTCTATGCTCTGTTTATGTTTGACGTAGTACGTTTCTGCACTATTTGCCTTGGGAGTAGCGGGTTTACACACTATTTACATTTAGTGTAAAGGGTTTATACGCTGTTTACATTTGGTGTAACTGGTTTAGACACTGTTTACATTTGCTGTAACGGGTTTATACACTGTTTACATTTAGTGTAAAGGGTTTATACGCTGTTTACATTTGGTGTAACGGGTTTATACACTGTTTACATTTGGTGTAACGGGTTTATACGCTGTTTACATTTGGTGTAACGGGTTTATACACTGTTTACATTTAGTGTAAAGGGTTTATACGCTGTTTACATTTGGTGTAACGGGTTTATACACTGTTTACATTTGGTGTAACGGGTTTATACGCTGTTTACATTTAGTGTAACTGGTTTAGACACTGTTTACATTTGGTGTAACGGGTTTATACACTGTTTACATTTGGTGTAACGGGTTTATACACTGTTTAAATTTAGTGTAACGGGTTTACACGCTGTTTACATTTGGTGTAACTGGTTTAGACACTGTTTACATTTGGTGTAACTGGTTTAGACACTGTTTACACTAAATTTTTACATTAAATGTTTAAATTAAATTTTGTGAGTCTATATTCTGTTTGCAGGCTATTTGGTGTAGCACGTTTGTGAGCTCTTTCCCTTGGGAGTAGCGGGTTTACACACTGTTTACATTTGGTGTAACTGGTTTAGACACTGTTTACATTTGGTGTAACGGGTTTATACGCTGTTTACATTTGGTGTAACTGGTTTAGACACTGTTTAAATTTAGTGTAACGGGTTTACACGCTGTTTAATTTGGTGTAACTGGTTTAGACACTGTTTACATTTGGTGTAACTGGTTTAGACACTGTTTACACTAAATTTTTACATTAAATGTTTAAATTAAATTTTGTGAGTCTATATTCTGTTTGCAGGCTATTTGGTGTAGCAAGTTTGTGAGCTCTTTCCCTTGGGAGTAGCGGGTTTACACACTGTTACTTACATTTAGTGTAACGTGTTTATACGCTATTTGCCTTGAGGATAGGTGGTTTATACGTAGTATGCATTTGATATAATTTTCTTTAACCTTATCTACATTATTTACAGTCCCTTAGCGGTCTACTGCATTATACTTAGCGGATGTATATGCAGTCTGAATTCGTCAATAGTGGTTTCTATTACCTACGATGTCTCTATTTCGAGTATTTAAAGTAGATGTTGTCTATATTATTTTTAGGAGGTTTTGAGGTGTTCATTAAGTATTAGAGAGTTAATACCTGTGTGAATTATATGTATGTCCTACTTAAACTTTTGTTATCTTTGTAATAATTACAAATTACTACCTTTGGATTTCGGCTTCAATTTTTTCCCGAAAATAGCTCACTTTAATAAAATAATAACACGTTTGTATATTTCTAGAAACTTTACTTGAGTCTTGCCAACCAAGGTTTCAATCATTAAAGCAATGTCAAGGCCACTTAAGAGACTGAACAAAAAAAGTTGTTAAGCCATAAATGTTGTGTAGCTAAAGCCCTCTTTCTCAATCTCTTAAGTAATATTATCAGACGAACTGTATAGGCTCCTTTTGATTTATTCTGTTAGTCTGTTTTATAGTTCTGTATAATGTGGCCTTAACAATATTCTAACTAGTGAAACCTGGTTGGTAAGACTAAAATGAAAAAGTGTTACTAGTACAAAGAAATAAATAAGTACGCCGCTCCTTGCCGAGTTATTTCACACCCTGTGTGCCAAAACCGCGAACGTCCCGATACGCACCGATAATCAGTTACACACTGACAAGTTGCTTGCATTCCGCGTGTGTTTTACAACTGCACAGCTGATGTTTACGGCGCAGATCCGGATAAAATCACAGCTCACGTGACTCGGGTGTTGCGCGTGATTTGCAGGTGACACTCGGAGGTCAGACCGCAGCTGAGTCACCGTGACCCCAGGGTCGCGTCAGCTGATCGATTGGGTTTAACAATGGCAGGCGGAATCCTAGTTAGAAATGTGAACCATTTCCAAGGTGTCCTGTAATATCCGAGACTATACAATGGTATCCGGTCGTCTGTAGGGGTATCCGTTGAGCAATGTGTTCGTGGGTATTTTTAAATCTCTTTTGATTTTCATGATTTATTTAATAAGTTCCTTTTATTGCACGCTTTTTCTTAACTTGCTTCCTCTATCTGTATGTTTCAAATCTTGTAATCGTTTTTTAACCCACTTTCCATCATCCAATCGACTTAAAATTTTGTACACTTGCTTGCTTCCGATGTGAATGCATTATTCAACAATTAGGCGCATCAAATTTTTGCTTCATTGTGCTCTAATTAATTAACTAAAATTTCATATGAAAAAATAGTTTTAGCGTTGCTTAGTAGATGGCGTTAGTTTCTTCTAACACTTTTCACGTTGAAAGTTGTCGGAAGAAGCAAGTTCGGGCCGATTACAAGAGTCATCACTAAAAAGTAGAAAATAAAAAAAAGATTTTTAAAAAACACGCTTTTTCAATTGAAGTGTAAAATGCACTAAAAAAAATACATTTTTCATCACTCGGAGAATAAAGCGTGGGTGTCCATCAATACTCACTTACAAGGATCTTCTTCAATAATTTCAAATTAATCTAATCTGCACCCACGCTTTATTCTCCGACTGATGAAAAATTTATGTTTTACTTTTTGTACGTTTTATACTTGAATTGAAAAAGCGTGTTTTTAAAAATCTTATTTTATTTTATTTTTATTATGTTATATAACGTGTTTAAATGAAATCATTACATTATTTTGAAAATCTACTTAAATTGAGCAATTTGTCTTTTTTTTAATTAGTGACTTCAGAACACTGGAACCTGATGGGTTTTGTTTTTAATGCTTTAAAACTGTTTTTATGCTAATTATCAATAAAGTAGTACAAAAGACAATTACTACCGATGGCTTCTTGAACACAGCGATAAAAGAACGGAACACTTTGGGGAAAAGAGCAATAAAGAACAGAAAAATGTCTTAAAGCTACAGAAATGGACTATTGGCGAAGAGCCGCAGGTCAGACCAAACGGGAAAACATAAAAAGTGTAAAGATCCGTGAAATCATGGATGCGAAGCACACCACTGTAGACGACATCAAGGCAAAACAACTTCGATGGTTTGGTCATGTCTAAAGGATGGACGAAAATCGATTTCCCAAACAAATTTTAAAATGGAAACTAAATGGTAGCAAAAAAACAGAGACAGACTGAAACTTAGTCGGAGAGAAGGAAGTGAGAGAGAGGGGATTGGATTAAGATGTATAGAATGACGGGGAAACATGGAAGACGTCGGAGAATGTTTTAAGCCGAAAAGAAGATCAATGAAGTAGTAGCCTACTTATTTTTGAGAAATATTTTTATTTTTACAAGCTAAATGTTTGACAAAATGTGTTACAGGTTCAGCCGCTTTGTCTGAAATGCTTGGTTTGCCATCATTATGCAATACAAACCACGGAAAATCTGTTTTGAGTTTATAGAACTTATAAACCGAACTTTTACAAGAGACTAATTTTCTGTCATCTACACATTGTTACATACCTACACTATATGTATGTATACTCTGATACTTCAGTTAGTTTTAAAATGTTTTGGTCTGGAAATGAAAGTGTATATTCAATAGAAATAGAAAGCGGTCAATGATAATATATAGTTGTTTGAAAATAGGTTTCGTGTAGTTTTTAAGTTAACTTAAATTTTCCTTATGAAAATAGTTTGTAGAAATGATAAAAGTACAAAATAATTTGTGCCGGTCGGTCAGTTAGAGACCACGTGCATATTCGTGAATAAACGAACAAATCAGACACCTAAACTTTCTGCATGTCGATTCTGTAAAACTTTTATATCCGAACACCCTGTAGCCTGGCAATTATCGCAACCACATGTCAGCTGTTGTACGCTTTGAGTCTTATTAAATTCTGTCAGATTCAAGAATGTTGCCGAAATTATCGAAAAACGCACGATCTTAAACGTCAGATGGAAGATTAGGTTGAGCCTAATTTCGGTGACAATTTGGCCGCCAAATTGACGTAAACAAACACCAGCTGTCGCCGAATTTTCACGAATGGCGTCCGCGTTGCTGCCAATACGTCTTAATTATCGCTTTATAAGTTTGGATCACCAGCGCATTTTAACACAGTCTGGATGTACAGCTCCGCTTTAGGATTAGCAGAGCAGGTCGGCGTTGTGGGGTGAGAGAACATAATCCGGTTTAATTACGCGCATATTAACAGGTACTATACTATTGGGTTGTTTCGTAACATTGTCCAACCGTGAATACTAATATTCAAAGAACTAGACCTTTGCAGTGTATTCTTAATTAAATGCCTGGCTAGCTCTCCACGACAGGCCTCGTAAACTTTCCCGCCAATGTAACCGGTAACCATGTTATTTAGAAAAAATGTTACTGGACCAATATTTTTGGAAATTTTGTGCTCTTTCTCCATGAAGAGCTTATATGGTCTTGCCGTTCAACCAGTATTACCGGGAGAACATCGGCAAATACACTCGTCATCGTTAAACGAGATGCCGCCATCTTGAAACTGAAATAAATGGGAAAAATCTTACATATTCGTCGTTCGGGCTTTGTACAAGATATTTTCGTACTTAATTTCAAAACAGTGGTCGATGTGTTTGTGCAAAACTGTGTACAAAACGAACAAAACATTGTTTGGTCAATAACTTGGCTTTTAGGCTTTAACGGTTATTATGTAATAAAAGAAATTTTCTTACTGTAGTTTAAATTTTGATTTTTTGTTTTTTACCAAATCTGAATTATACTCAGAGAAGATACTTAACGTGTGCACACAGAATAACATGTGCAACAAAACTAGTAACAGTAGCTTTTTAAAGGGTTTCAACGGAACGTATGACGATAATTGTAACAGTGACAGAGATAACCAGTTAAATTGAAACGAAAACAGTGCCCAGTGGTAACGAAGACAATAAAGCAAGTAGCCTACTTAACAAACAAGTGACAGTAGAAAAGGTAAGAGATACAACAAATTGATTTAACAGCGACAACGGTTACTACGAAACGAGTACTTGAAAATTACAACAAACCAATAACAGATGGCAATTATAACTAAAACATTGAAAGTGCACTTAACAGTTATAAAGGAAATAGTAACAGTGTTAGTGATAACTGTTACAACGCCATGTTAGCAGTGAAAATGACAAGAGTTTAAACGATAACAGTAATAAATGAAACAACGAAAGCATACCGAATAGTTACAGTATAATGTGTAAAGTAATAATAACGGTTGCAATGAAAAAGTAGCAGTAACAATGATAACGTAACGTTCTATTGTAACAGTTACAATAGAACTAGTAAAAGTAGACGAAACAGTGACAATGGTAACGGTTAAAAAAGAGACTAATAATTGTTACTTTTGAAACGAAACGAGTACTAAGGATGTATTATAAAGTAATCAGTAAAAAATGTTAGTGATAACGGTTATAACGAATCGCTAATTGTAGTAGTAGCAGTGATAGCTTTTGCAGCGTAACTAGTAATAGTGGTAACATTTGAAATGAGACGAGTACTAAGAAAGTATTATAAAATAATCAGTAAAAAGTGACAGTGATAACGGTTATCTACAGCAGTGATAGCTGATGAAACGGAACTAATAACAGTGGAAGTAGTAATGAAGTCAAAAAAAGTAGTATCTAATAGTTGCAACGAATAGTAGTAGTGGACGAAACTACTAGCAGTGGTAACATTTATAACAAAGCAAGTAACAGTGATATGGGAAACGTCAAAACGACTACCTAATAGTTACAACGAAACGAGTAATATCGTTAACGCTGGTAACTGTTACAATACTAAAAGTAACAGTAATAGTGACGACGTTCACAACGAATTAATTAACGGTGTAAGTGATTTTTGAAAAGGAAGGAACAGTGGCTGCGGTTCTTACTTATTTTTTTTATTAAAGGAACAGTGGCAGCTTTAGAAACGAAACGAAATGATTACCAGTCATAATGGTATAAATAAAAACAGGTCATAACGAATGCCGAGACAGTAGTAGGGTGACAAAGAAACTAGTAACAGTGACAACGGTTACAAAGAAACAAATAACAGTGACACTAGTAACAGTTATAAACAAACTGACAACCGCTACTTCTCATACCCACTTATCTGTAGACGCTGCACACTTTGAGCAGATCTTTCCGAAGATTAGCGCCGAAATGTCTGTCCGTCTTCCCGCCGGATTAATGTGCGCTCCGGGCTAAAATCAGGAGTGCCAACATTTCATTTTAAGTATCGTTTTCGTTGTTATTGCCGTTAACGTTGTGTGACGTCTCAGTTGATTTTAGACTCGTTATGTTGGTCGTCTGGAATCGCCGTTTATTGCTTTAGAATTTAAATTGGGACATTCGTTCTTTGAATTTTAGTACTTTGCGATCGCATTTCATATTATCTAACCATATGATTCGGAATTGATTTGTTCGTAACGCTTTTTGCGGAGATAGGCTAATAATGAACAGCTGATTTTGGACAACCTCTATTTGTTATTTATTACACCATTACGGAGCAGAAGCACTGATACATTAATGCAAAAGCACGTTAATTATGTGAATAAAACACTTAAAACGGGCCAGCAAGCATGTTTATATGGCCATAAAACGTGATGGGATGATTACTAGGCTAATAGCCTACATATTTTTAAATTCTCTTTGAAGACGTGAACCAATTTACAACAATATCGATACAACTATTTGTTGCCAATTTCCATTAAAATATTATTTATTGCCTCACAACTGACCATGGAAATTTGAATTTACATTCGTGATTAACGTTAATATATCAATAAATTAGCGTTACAGATTTTCAGAATGTAATGATTTCTTTTAAAAATAAAGCATGACTAGTTCGACTGGGTTTATTTCGTATTTGATTCAAATATTAAAATAATTAATTATTCATTCGTGTTGTTATTACACTATTTTTTAATTTATGGTTTTAACCTATTTTAACACAGGCCTAAATATTTTGGCTTATTTGTTGGATTTCACGTTTTTATATTTTAAGTTTGGTATTTGAGAACGGGAATTAATTTAAACTCAAAACAAATGTTGACAATTGTTCTACGAGTTATGACGTAGGTTAATGGCTGGCATTTTAAATCTTTAAAAGGTGATTCAGGTTTTTCTTAAATATTTTTTAAAAAACTTATTTCACGTCAAAATTGTATAAATACAAATTTAGTATTTCAAAAACCTGTTGAAGTTAATAAATTACATTTCACGGCGGTCAGGGTTTATTTTCGTAACTTCAATGTAACTTAAAATTGTTTAACGCTAAAATGTGTTTTAAGAATAATACTTTCGAAAATTCGCTTTAATCACGATTCGCTCGATTTATATAACAAATCTTCAATATGGTTGAAACGTGAGCAAGAATAATGGACCAATTTTGTGAAAATATACCGGTTTTTTCAGGAGAGTTTATACAGGTTACTAGCGGGATTTTGTGATGTGTGTTTTTCTGAGTACGTATTCAATTTATCAAAATATTTAGAGCGGATTTTGAGAAAATCTTATTTGTAATTTTTTTGTCGCAATCGGTTTTTTTTAAAAAAAAGGAAAACGTGGGAGATGCAGGCGAAGAAAAACTACGTAACATTCGGTTAGTAAATTTGTTTCCAGTGTTACTCATATCAAACTAAAAACAGACAATAGTGTTTTATGAAAGAAACAAAAGCGTTACACAAAACATCCTTACATTTGAAATGTCCGGTCAAAAAATTAGGAAATTAGGCGTAACTTCTTAAAACTGTTTCATAAAAGTTTCCTCATTTAAGTGGAAATTCCTTTGAATTCCCAATTCCTTCATCCACAAATTTTTTATTAATAAATATTTAAAGAAAAACTTGAATTTTAAATAAAATTCAAGAGTAAAACGAAAAGTAGGCAAAACGTCGTTGTTGTTTTTGTCCGTTTACTCCTGATTCGTACACTCTGTTTATTTAAAATATTTTCTCCACATATATGATTTATAAAGCTTCATATATGGTCACAATTTTAGCGAAATTTAATGAGAAGATTTTGAGAAATTAGACGAAACCAATTTTGTAGTTTTCTTTAATTGATCCCAAAAAAGTACGTTTTAAGGGCTGTGGAATCCATACTGTTGGTTGTTGGTTGGTAAATATAATATGATTTTTAACAATTTTTTTATTAAAAAAGGGCTTCAAAACTTTTTTCTAAATTAAAAACCGTTCCACAGATTAGATTAGAAAACGTGAACTATATGGTTCATACGTCAAACTTCACCCAGTTAATTTTCACACACACACACACACACACACACACACACACACACACACACACACACACACACACACACACACACACACACACACACACACACACACACACACACACACACACACACACACACACACACACACACACACACACACACACACACCATACACACGCACGCGCGCGTTCTAGTAAAAACCATTTTTTTTATTATTTAAGAAAACTGCAAACATAAAGATACTTTAAAATTTCAAAATGTTATTTCGTCCAGCAAGAAAGTGAAATTATATTTTTGAATTGAAATAGACGTAGGCCTACAGCCAACGTAACATCGAGAAAGCAACAAAGTTCAGTAATTAAACCAGCTGATCTAACGAGAGTTAATAAAGCCATTATTCTTTGAAGCAAAGACTTGTCCAAGTGTGAACCCGCCTCGTCATTGTGTGTAAGCCAATACTGTCCGTCTGTCTATCCGTACGTCTGGAGAATTGAGATATCAAGCGGTAGAGGGGAGAAAGTAAAGAGCTGTGTTGGTTTTAAGACGATGTCAAAGACGATTTAAATTTAAGGACTATTAATAATCGGAGCACGCAGCTGTCTCGCTGACGTGACGAGAGCGAATTTTCAAGTAATTTCTTTAGCTTACCTTACTTTATTGAAACTGTGATTTCATCTTCGTAAGCAGCACTGAAATCTGCATTTACTGGCATTTTAGAAGTTTCAAATTGCAGTGAAAATAAAAAATTAACCCTGACCGCCGTCAAATTATATTTTTAACTCATCGGATTTTTAATGTTGATTTATGCAGTTTTTAACGATGATTACGATGGTAGAAACCGTTTTAAAAACAAATTTAAACAGAAAACATATTTTTTAAATATTTACGAGAACGAATAATGAATTTTTAAAGATTAGACATAGCTTTCATTTTAAAACTGCTGTACGAGTTTTGCTGCCCAAGCTATTACTACAAATATTTTTGTGTGCTAATTTTGAATCGGACTAAAATTGCTAACACAATATAAATAAATTTTAACTACCTCTCAAAAAGTGATCTTGAGGTTATGATCACTGCTCATTTCAAGGTTCGAGAAAACCGGTCCGAAGCTACCGGCAGTAACCGGGAATTAATATTCCTCAAATTCGGTTCATCAGATTTCGATAAATATTTGCTAAGATTTCTTATTCACATAGCAACTTTAAATTAAAATAAGAACCGTAATTCGAAAAACCAAAACAAATCATACAGCGTACATTTACTTTTTTTTGCCCAACTTTGATGCACTTTTAACGAATCGCCATTGCAGAATGTGCTATTGGATCACCCATCATAGTAGGACTCGAACCCGAGACGTTGAAATGAGCCCTTTCTTGACATCTAGATGAATAGGTTGTTAAATGTTTACACAACACACATAAACACACACACACACACACACACACACACACACACACACACACACACACACACACACACACAAACACACAACACACACACACACACACACACACACACACACACACACACAAACACACACACACACACAAACACATACACACACACACACACACACAAACACACACACACACACAAACACACACACACACACAACACACACACACACACACACACACACACACACACACACACACACACACACACACACACACACACACACACACACACACACACACACACACACACACACACACACAACACACACACACACACACACACACACACACACACACACACACACACACACACACATACACACACACACACACACACACACACACACACACACACACACACACACACACACACACACACACACACACACACACACACACACACACACACACACACACACACACACACACACACACACACTCACACACAGCTATTTAAAACCACTTTTCCGAATTCAGCGAATCATAAAAATCTCAACATTTTTTCATCAGCACCAAATTGTCCTAGTAGAATAGAACAATAACTAAAGGGAGGGACAATTTCCTCTACCCCAAGGCAAAGCACTGCGATAAATAGACTTATTGTGCAACAAATCTCTTAAATACTAGTTCAGCATATTGGTGATCTTAGTAAGTTTCAGTAATCCACTGACTAGCTCATTCTGCTGGAGGTACCTCTAGGGTCCAGGCAACCTACTAAAAGGAGCCTCACAATCGTAAATTATGAGGCCTACAGTTTTCATTTTTTCCCTGCATAACCTACACACGGTTTCTATGTGGCATATTGTTATATTGTCCATGTACACTCATGAGCACAGTGCCCCGCTGATAAGACAAGTTCATTAGCCAATAAAATCGATGGTAAATCCTAAAAAATATCTAAACTTTTTCTTAGCCTAAACATTTTAGTAAACCTAATTTTATCATCACATTAGATATCTAATTTCACTAAAATAAAGCTGAGGATTGGGTATATTATGTGTTTTTGATGTATTTTAAAAAATTAAATGTTAGTGTATACAGATTTTCTCGCTGATAATTCAGTCAATTTTGAAAAGAAAAACAATCACTTGTAAAATTTTACTTTTTTATAATTTGCTACAATCACGTCAGCGAGACACACAGTACTAGTTTTTCAAATATAGTACCGCCATTATTTTGTAATAATGTACGTATCAGAAACACTAAAATTTTAGCAATATTTTAGATGACTGTTAAAGATTAAAATACAATTTTAAAATAGCGTATTCATGGGTAAGTATTTTTGCTTTTTATAAGAGAATAACAGGTTTGGTTTCCCATATTACTTCGTATTGATTCTTATATTATTGTTATCGCTTGCGTCTTGGATGTTCCAACATTTTGTTTTGCCCCATATGTACCTTTTAAAAAATAACTTTTGTAGTTAATTATTGTTTATGTGTCATACAGGTTTTATTTTAAATTTTGTTCAGTCCAATTACCTCTTTTTCATAAAAGTGAAAGGTCACTTTGTCAATAGTTGTCCGGTACTTATAGGATTATTGATGTAAATTGTATAAAAAGTTGGATGTAAAATTTGTAGCTATTATTTAAATATTTCTTTTTTATGGCACAAAAGAACTTCATTTCTATGCTCGTTAAAGTCACTCCGCAAAAACTTGCAAAGTAGGCGTAAGAAGTTGATTTGCAAGATTATTTTTTACCTTTCCGCAAGTCTTGGCGAACAACACTGTGTAATTGCGTACAATTCAGAAAAGCTATTAGTACCTTAAATGTAATATACCATCGCTATTTTCACACACATTAATAAAAAAAAGTCAATTTAAAACGTTTAATTTCTTTACGCTAATTCAAAAATTCTTAGCGCTAAGATCATTATGTTTCCTTTCCTGGTGTTCAGGACCGAATATCGTAAAACAGTTGTCGAAAATATCGGTTTTCAAAATTTTAACCTTGTCGTAAATAACGAAAAAATAACAGCAAAAATATTTCAATTTTTTTCATTGTAACTGCATTTGGAAGAAAACAGTGACCTTGAAAATTCCAAGAAAAACTACAAGGCACTAAACTAATAAAACAGCGATCGTGATTTATTTAATTTGCTAATTACTAAATATAGTTTTGTTTTTCAAATTTTATAAATGATAAAAAACAGATTTGTGTTTATAAATCAGCCACAAAATGACCAAAATTTGACTGTATATTTCTAGAAATATGACCACGTTGAGAATTGTTTAAGTTTCTTAAGAGGAATCTTTTCGGAAAATATCGTTTTGGTATCTGTACGTTTTGTGTAATGCTATACGACGAGCGCCATTAAAATGGCGGCAGTTCGGTTCAACACGCATACGCAGGTTCGAGTTCAGTTGCCATCGTTTCTTCTTCCGTGCTTTACGTCACTTTTCCTTAATTGTTAGCCTGTACTAAACTGACATAAATTAAAGACGGTAAACAAAAATTAAAACAAGTTATATTTATTTCAAGTGTGTTCATATTTATCACAATCACTAACTACGATTTTTAACAATTTGATTTTTGCACCAAATTTGAATCAAATCGAAAATTGAGAACGGGGAAGTGAATATGTGCTAATAAACACACACACACACACACACACACACACACACACACACACACACACACACACACATATATATATATATATATATATATATATATATATATATCTCTTTAACAGTGATCTAGAGGTCCAGATTGGGCTTTTTGAAAGCCTTATCATGATGGCTCTATTCCTCAAAGAGACATTTGCTAATAATAAACTTTCACCGATACCAGGCTTTATTTTTTACAATATCATTATACAAAGAAAAAAAGAAAATTTTGTATCAGGAAAAACGATTATGTGATTTCAATAGCTTTCTCCGTTTACAGGTATTTCGAGTAAAAAGTTGTTTTAATTAGATTTCTGTCTGTTGTGTGCACGTTTCCACAACTGACAACTAAACAAAGTTAACGATTTTTATAAAATTTGGCATTTAGATTTAGTTTGCCCCATCCCGAACAAAATTTAGAACTATGTATCTAAATATATACCTGAAATTTCTGCTAGCTATTGAAAAAAATTAAAAATCACCAATCAGGTTTCACTCGCGTTGCCCAGCAGGGGGTACAGACTAGTTGCACCTATTTAGACGTTCCTCGCGTTACCCGGTTTACCACACACTTACACTTACGACTTTTTACATTCACATTTTACACTCACACTTACATTTAGGGAGGCGATAATAGCCTCAATGTGCTTTTCGCCTTAAAATAATAAATTAAACTTAGTTGTCTTATAGGCCTACAGTATCAATATTTATAACTGAAGTCAGTACAGAAAAGAAGTTTACGATTCAACGATAAACAAATAGGAAATACAAAAACACTTTTTCTTTTTTTAAGCGTATACTGTAACGATACTGAAATTTCAGTTATACATAAATATATATAACGTAACCTAACCACATCAGAGTAACATAGCGAGCCTACTATAAACCATAAGTCGCCGAACTGAACTAATCGTAATTAAAGAAAAACCCTTAGCATATTTCCATTCACAGTCGATATTAAATTAAATATCATATTCATAATAATATTGTGACCATCGTTTAAGCTTAAAATACTTTCATATAAAACTAATATAAAAGAATTATCTCAATAAATGTAGGTATAATCTATAATAAAATTAAAGAAGAACCAATAGTTTGTAGAGCAATAAGAACGAAAAAAAGAACTCAACAATAAGAAAACCATTGTGAACATTTTATTATTCTTGTTTAAATGTTTAACAATTTGAAGAAGACGAATAATTAAGCGATTACGTTGGTGAAACGAATTAAATAACGTTTTTTTTTTTTTTGTGTTTAACGTCCGACTATTGAGCACACATGGGCTAATACAGACGATGGGATGATTTATAGCGTATGAAAATGCCAAGCCCTCGCCGGGAAATAACGTCAGACTGCGCTGTAACCCTCGTTTTATTCACGGTTAAACTTAATTCATTTATATCTGGTAATATCGTTATAAGCTTTAAAAGTTTAGGTGAATGATACTTTGTAATACCAAATTTAAAATTCCACGAGTGGCTATTAGTGAAAGCTTACAGACTGTTTTAAGAAAATCCTAATGTACAATAGTCTAAATTTAAATTCATCATTTTATTTTGCTAAATCACCCACAGATCACCTCAGTTTTTTCACCCGCACATCACCCAGCTGTTATTACATAAACTGAAATAATGTTAGATTAGTCTTTAAAGTTTATTTGTAAGATTTCATAAAGACTTTATTTTAACAGCGTTAAGTGATTCTGTAT
This sequence comes from Callitettix versicolor, assembly GCA_022606455.1. NCBI lineage: Eukaryota > Metazoa > Arthropoda > Insecta > Hemiptera > Cercopidae > Callitettix > Callitettix versicolor. Next base: position 30,232,080 of record CM040186.1, read on the forward strand.
ATTAAAGCTAGCCGAGGCGCAAACTGAACATTGAACCCGAGATTTGTTGTATTGTAAAATAAAATAAATTAATTAATAATTTTATAAATAACGCGCATATCGTACGATCTATTTATAAGACTTCCCGCCAGTTAGACTAAGGAGGACGAGGGATCGGCGTTAACGGAAAGGACAAATATTACGACAGTAACTGCGATCGCGAACCAACGTCCTTGTGAGCAAGTCCGGAAAAGTATAAGACACCAAAATAAATACTGTTTTATACCACCATCATGTTTATTCTTTTTTTTCTTTTTATCACATTTTATTTTTTCAGACTTCTTACACTGAATTAAGTTATAAAGCCTACCGTCATAAATTATCAAAATTTGAGCAAAATCTGAAGAATAGATTTTGAGAAAGTCGACTATAAGTTTTTTTTTATTAGTTTTTGATCTGGGTTTTTGTTAGAATAATTTAGTGTCATAAATTCTTTTATACAATTTGTTATCTGCAAGTGGAAAAGTTGAATTGTCTACAGTCTATCGCTGCCCTGCTTTATCACTAACACCTTGCTTTATCCCTTACTCCCATTCCTCTGGCATGCATGCCTACACTTACACACTTCTTTTTGTAACGTAAGGCATTGAGGTATATCGTCCGTCCTACATGTAATGCGCATATATACATGTACTACAGCTATAGCCTTCAATAAACCTATGTTGAACATTTCCTGTGCTACGCCTGGCATTCGCTCCCATTTCCCAAGGAATTTGCAACACACATCATTTTCATCCATGAATCACAGAAATTGTACCATACGATATCTGTAGACTACGATATCTATAGACTAACACATAAAGCGGAAAATCCGTATGTTTGGATGCCAGAAATATTCAGCGACTTACAAATATCGAACCATATACTCGAATTAATCGTTTCGATAAGTCGGTTTTGAAATAAATTCATTAAACTGACGTAGCTTTTATGCAGCCTATTTATAATTACATTTATTTTAATAATTAATTTCTAATAATGGTTTCCATGGTAACAAAAGTAAAATTTTCATAACAGCTGTTACATAAAAAAATAATAATTAAGTTATAATATTGATTTCTACGATAACAATTTAAATAATTAATTAATGTAATAAAAAAATATTTCGTGGGGTTTGGTCCATGAAGTGGGCAAAGGTTTCTCACTCACAGTCTACAATAAAAACAAAAACATAAAGAATAGTATACAACTGAAAAGCTTATTTAGGCTAATGAAGACGCGGGACCGATTCAACGCCTAGAAAAGCCAATAATAATAACTAGACTGAAACCTTTGTACAAGACAAAGTTAGTGTAACTATTTATTCTGATATTTATATTATTTTTGTATATTGAAGCAATAAATAGCGTTTCCAAAATTGGACGTATCTATTCTCCGAGATCAGATGACGTTCGACTCAAGATTTTCGTCTGGTGTCAAAAAAGGTTCGCGAACGATCGGTATGAGTGAAGTCGGCACGAGAGATATTGTCCGCAAAGAGGATGGTCACAATACAGGTCAGAGCTCAACAGCTGGAAATAACAACACGATTTAACAGTGGTCGGAGACATGTGCGTTCGTCTTTAGTTACAGTGGAAGGCATTTCTATACGATTGATTACACGGGATGGTGACGTTCGACGCTAATACACTGCAAGATCACTTCTGACTCCAAATGTTTTGGCACGGCGGAACATCTCGCAGAGAAATCTGTGCAGCTTTGTAGTTTCTCTCGGCTACTAGCCTGCGTATTCTTGCTGGCTGCACGGAAGCCTTTAAAAAGATAGGTTTACATGGCACAGTCTTGAGTACTATTCGAGAAGCACTGAACTACTCTACTGCTATGGCCAGGAGAGATAAATCTTCAGCAGACCAATCTATTGCCTTCATTCGTGCAGAACAGCAAGCGGGCGAGTCTAAGAGGATTCTTTATATAATTAAGAAGGATCGGAAGATTTGTATGGTCATTGTGAATTTCGGCCGGATCTATTGATTACTTTGTTGTGCCCGGATATTGTGGCTTTCTCAAATGAACTGAAACTAGCAGTAATTCTTGAATTAAACTTTCCGTGGAAGATAAACATTGTTATCCAGGCTGAAGTGATGGCCATTAAAGACTATGTTCGGGAGAACATGAAACGGGCCTTCAAGAATGCACGTATTCATATTCATACCGATAGTAAGGCAGCAATGAAAGCAATTGCAGTTCTTATAATTCAGTTCAAGTTGGTCTGGGAGTGTCGGAAGAACCTCGACGCTCTGTCCCTGGGCAACCGGGTAACTCTTCACTGGGGTCCGGGGCATAGGGGAGTTGAGGGTAATAAGGAGGCAGAATGACTGGCTGGACTTGGATTTGCATCTGACTTCATCGGTCCTGAGCCATCTTTAGGGATTTCTCTATTATTGTCCATGTCTGCTGTTAGTAAGTGGATTACTAATCAACACCACATTACCATAGTAAACGTCTCTTAAGCAAAGTTCCTTTTGGAGGACTCAAAAGGCAGCAGATATCCTAGGCAGAGCACAACTCAGGAGGATCATGAGGCTCGTAACAAGGCATTGTGGTCTGAGGGTGCACATGAACAGGATAGGTATGTACCATGGAGAAATCGTGTGTAGGTTGTGCAGGAAGGAAGCGGAAACTGCATGTCACATAATTCATGACTGTGAGGCACTTGCTAGTAGGAGGCTAGGAGTTTTTAATTTCTAAGACCCTAGGAATCTTCAGCAGAGTGAGCTAGTCACTGAGTTGCTGGAACTTATTAAGGGCACCAATCAGCTGAAGTAGGTATTTTTAAGAGATTTATTTGCACAATAGGTCAGTCGATCGCAGTGCCTGGGTTGTACTATCCCTTCCTCTAGTCTCTAATCTAAACAATGCTAGTTAACATTTGTACAAAGTCAATAAGTGTGAACCCCAAGCTCATCTATTTGACACAAGGACAACGTTCGTCACATTTATACAGTGAACTGTTAATCTCTTCACTTTTTCATGAAGGACTTGGGATTGGAAAGGAACAAGCCAAATAACTATGAGGGCTATCTCTAAGGCATCTCTTGAGGCGTCGTATCGTTATGGCTTAGAAGATTCTACCCTCGGGAAAACAGCGGTATGAGCAGAATTCTGGTAAAGTACTTTAACCCACCATGTCAGATCTCCAATCCTGAGCGAAGCTTTCATCAGCGAAAGTGATACTATGAATTACCGTATTAATTCTTTTATTTCTCTAGTTCCTAACGTACGCCACAAACATAACAACAACATAACAAAAATTTAATTACTTTAACAAACAAATTACGTGTGATCTGAGACACAAAAAGAACAAAAAAAGCCTACGCATTAGCTGACCTTATCAAAATTTGGATGTATGCTGGTCAAAAGAAAACAAATTATTGATGACCTGGCTGCCAACAATCAGGCACCTAACTGGTTACCTCCTGTCCCTTCTCTTTAAAACTCTCACCCTGGTATGCAGTATGGAATAATAGTCATTTCTTTTTACCCGTTGACACCTCTCTTAATTTAAATTTTAGTTTACTTTCAATTATACGTTAATTTTAATAATTTATTTTTAATCGTTCACGAAATCAGCCTTGTGTGTTTATTTTTAGTTAAATATTATTTTAACATTGGCCTAGAATGCCTAGAACATCAAGGTCAAGTGCAATGTATATGTTTTAAGTTAGTTGAACGGAAGTTGATCCATGTTCTCGAAACGTGTATTGTTCTGTCTATAAACAAATGCTTGCAAATATTGGAATAAATAATAATAATGGTTGCACGCAGCTGTTTCGCTGACACGTTGTAGTTTCTCGTTTATTTTAACGGGTTTTTAAATTTCTATTTGAACCGTCATAATTATTAATAAATCCGCTTATTAATATCATTTTAAACTTTCAAATTACACTGGAAATACAAAGAAGGATCCTGATCGCCGTTAATTTCAATCCTTTGAAAGTAATAATATATACAATATAAAGTGGTCTAAATTCAGAATCGGCACTCATTTCAAAGTCCAGGGTCTGGGTCTTACCATGATCGTCACTCCAAAAGCTCCAACCAAATGAAAACTGAACCACACCAGGTATTCTTAAAAATATTTCCAGAGAAAACGCCTTTCTAAAATCTTTATTCAAGAAAGGCGCCCGCTATTGCTGTAATTAAAGCAATGTTTATTACGGTTAATTACTAATTACGCATACAATGCTCGCCGGTAATTAAATTTTATTGTTGTCCTGTAAACTGAGCCAGGTTATTGACAAAACGCGGCCGCAGGCGTTGCTAACCGACGTTTTTGTAAGTATACTTTAGTACTTGAATACTTAAGGTAATTGGCTTTGGATAAACTACGATGTTTTTCGTTTTGCTTTACTGCCTTGTGTGGCAATAGTATTTTACAAGTAGGCCCTATATAATATACGAAACACACACACACACACACACACACACACACACACACACACACACACACACACACACACACACACACACACAAAGCATTTTTTAGATAATTTGATTTAACCATCATGATGAGCGTTAAAATAGGTATAAATAAGCCCTATAAAATTCAATTATACATTTCATGTATAATTTAAAATTATAGGCTACATAGAAAATATAAAAATGAACCCTGACCACCTGCAAATTCATCTTTGTATTTTCATTACAATTAGAAAATGTATACACATTTTAAATGTATGATTACGATGGTAATATCGAATGTTTTTAAAGTATAAGATGAAATCGTTATAGTATTGGATTGGTCGCCATATTTAAGAGATTGAAAAAAAATCCCAGTAATAAACTTGTCCAGCCTTTTAACAAAATTGATTTTTTTCTTACGAAATTTGAATCAAATTTGAATAACATTGTGAACAAAAGTACTGTATCTCATATACGAGCGCGCTCGTGCAGCTCAAAAAGTGAGACAGACATTTTTGGATGAGTGGAAGTTACACGTATAATATTCTGTCCACATTTATTAGATTTATTTTTATGTGAGTGTGCTTTTTATTTTACATTTCCAAAACAATCGGTCAATGCGTTTGGCGTACACTCGTCATCGTCAAATCACGATGCCGCCATTTTGAAATAAAAGTAAGTGGAAAAAATCTTGCAAATACTTCATTTAGGCTTTTTAGAAAGTACCAAACTTTAAAACAATCGGCCAATTTTCATTAAAATTGTGTACACACAATTTGTGGCAATAATATGGCATCGTTAAGATCGTCAGAGTCGATCATCTTAAAAAGGAAGTAAGTATGACAAGATGAAACACGTCATTTGGGCTTTATACAAGATATCTTCGTACCAAATTTTAAAACAATCGGTCGATGCTTTTTTAAAACTGCGTGAAAAAAAGTATATTTAAAAGGAAAAGAACAGGAAAAAAACTTATGTATAAGTCGTTCGGGCTTTACACAAGGTACCTCCATACCAAATTTAAAAAATCTGTCAATGCGTCGGCCAAAACTGCGTTACAAACAAACACACAAACCAAACGCCGAACGGTCGGGTTGAAACAGAAACCACGCTTCACTCAGCCAATTAGAATTTTTGATAAATTAAAACTTTCCTTTTTAAAACATTTTTTATTTCCCGTTTTTAAGTTAGACTAACAATTTACTTTAACACCTGCAATTTCCTATTTTTTTCTAATTCTTAGTTTTTAAATTAAATATATTAAAATAAAAGGTTTTTTACAATGAAATTTTTCTAAAAACAATATTTTGATTCAAAATTCATAGAGCTGTAAGCGATTTTAAACCGTATTACACAAACACCAGACGTCTTTAAGGTACATTTTTGCATCACACGGCTAAATTACTTTATCCATATTTTATTCCGCTCTAAGCTCTACTGCGGCACTTTTTTAAGCTAAAATAAAGATGTCACACTACATTCCGAAACCTGTTCCCCACAACAGTCCGTGTCTTTGGTTGATTCACGGTGTCCTTGTTTTAATTAGAACCCCGCGGTGACGTCACGGGTAAATAAATACTTCATAAACAATCCGAAATTCGGTCTAACAGGTTGTTGAGACAGAGGGCCAATTCAAATTTGAAACGCAAATTAAGTTTTACTCTTTGGAGCGGCGTAAATCAGGGTTCGGTTGTAAATTGGTTATTTTAAAATTAACTTCCGGTTTAATAATCAGCTGTTACGGATGCAGTTTATGGTTTGTACATCACGCAAAATTCTAACCGTAACCTGTCTTGTAAAATAAATTAAGGTAATTTTCGCTGCCAAAAACGGCCGCAGATCTGCAAAATTACAGCATTGCGTCCGTTGTAATATGATAGTCAAACTGAAAAAGTAACCAATAGGTCCTCGACTAATCATAGATAAAATACATCATCATAGATAAACTACCAGACACTCGCATGAATATAAAGTTAAGAAAACTGTTTACTCAAATTTAAAAGTAAAAGAGAAAATCAAAAATGACTAAATAAATTCCAAACGACGAATTTGGTAGATATAATTTTTCCATGTCTAATAACCATTTTTTAAAAATGGTTTTCAAAGCCATAAAATATTGAAAAAAATGTTTTTTAAATGGTTTTGATTGAATTTAATCCTTAATTATCGCAAACAAAATATATAATTTTACATATAACCAAAATTACAGTTCAGAAACTACAGTTTAAAAAATGACTTTTGAGATATTAGGCCAATTTTTCGGATTGTTCCGATACTTGAAGTAAATATTTTAATATACAAGAAAATGCAACAATGTTTTGTCACCATATTTTTACGACCGCTTTTGGAACATTAGCTATTAGAAGCCATCATGATAGATTAGATAAGATTAATGCTAGTGGAAGGGATAATATAACCTAAGCTCTGCGATGAAGGGCTTATTGTGCAACAAGCATCTTGGGTTCGAGTTCAGCGGACTGGTGCTTTAATAATTTTATCAATCCACTTACGAGTTCTTTCTGCTAGAGGTCCTCAGGGTCCTGAAGACCAAATATCCTGCTAGCAAGATAATCACAGTTATAGATTATATAACCTGAGGTTTTTTTCTTTATTCCTGCATACCCTATACGGTTTCTCCGTGGTACTCCGCTATCCTGTTTGCGTGCACCCTCAGTGCCTTGTAATGAGTCCTTGGTTTACCATACTCTACTCAAGACCCATATTACCTCTTCAAGTCCTCCTTGTGGGATCTTTTTAAAACTCCATTGTTAGTGGAATGCCCTCAAATGGTTGTTTCATCATGTCTGGTGTTGCTTATTTGTCCACCTGGCCAGACACGGTGTGTGTGTGTGTGTGTGTGTGTGTGTGTGTGTGTGTGTGTGTGTGTGTGTGTGTGTGTGTGTGTGTGTGTGTGTGTGTGTGTGTGTGTGTGTGTGTGTGTGTGTTTTAACAAGCTCGCGTTTGAAATTTTAGTTTCATTTGATTCAAACCTAACACAAAAATCGATTTTGTAATAATTTAAACAAGTTCTTTTAACGGCAAAATTCGAACAACAGTTTCAAAATGGCGGTCATTTCCATCCTTTCAAAATCCATAACGTTTCTCTCTTCAAAGCTTTTGAAAATCTGATTTTACTATCGTAATCAGCGTTAGAAACTGCATAAATTAACATTTTCAATTTTCGAAATACGTTGAAATTTAGAAGTTTCGTTTACTGCGGTCAGGGTTCTTTTTCGTATTTTCAGTGCAATTTGATAGTTTTAATTGCTATACAGTATATGCACATTTTATTTCTGTTTATAATGGTGAAATCAGAATTTAAAAAAGAGGGTAAGATTTTTTGGGGGAGAAATTTGCTTCTATCGCGTCGGCGAGACAGCTGCGTGTCGTGATTATGTGCGCGTGAGTCTTGCTTGTATGCACTCGAGTATAATTTTTTTAAGTGGCGACTTTATACAACTACTACGAGATGAGGACAAATTTTTCCGCAAATATTTCAAATTAAAAAAAAGTTTGATATTAGTGTTAATTTTAACCATTATTTTGAAAAAATAACTAACTGGCAGAATTGAAAAAACTAACTGAAAAACCATAAATACCGATGAAGCATGACCCCCTCCCCAAAAACTTTATTTTTTATAATTATTGTTATTTAATAATTCAGAATTTGAAAGGGTACTGTTAGCTGATTATATATGTTTAGCTTTTACTGTCTGAGAGTACAAAATCTACTGTGTCAGTAAGTAAATCAGTAACCACTGTCTATAATTTGTTTCTAATCACGTCAGACAGTTAACTTTGTAGAGGCGAAGCAAGCTTCCTTAGTAACGAGCAGTATTTCTTACAGTAAATTAAAAATGATTCGATATATCGAACTACGAGTTACCTGCGATAAATCGATAGTAGACACAACTTCGTTCCGCGATGTTTCGCATACTCGTGACCTTCAGATGACCTCAAGTAAATCCGCTACATGATGTCTTGTAAACGTTGAGGGGTTCTGGTACTAGACGTTACGTGTGTTTGAACAATATAGAATTCTTGGTGCAGAATCACCGGGGCTTGGGGGAGTAACACTATTAATGGTTTTTATAGGCACGTTTTAAAGCTATTCATGCTTCCAGCACGCCGTATTGTGATTGGAGTTGGTTTTTCTATGGATTAAATTTAGCAAGGGTACTGTTAGCTGATTATATGTTTAACTTTTACTGTCTGAGAGTACAAAATCTACTGTGTCAGTAAGTAAATCAGTAACCACTGTCTATAATTTGTTTCTAATCACGTCAGACAGTTAAGTTTGTAGAGGCGAAGCAAGCTTCCTTAGTAACGAGCAGTATTTCTTACAGTAAATTAAAAATGATTCGATATATCGAACTACGAGTTACCTGCGATAAATCGATAGTAGACACAACTTCGTTCCGCGATGTTTCGCATACTCGTGACCTTCAGATGACCTCAAGTAAATCCGCTACATGATGTCTTGTAAACGTTGAGGGGTTCTGGTACTAGACGTTACGTGTGTTTGAACAATATAGAATTCTTGGTGCAGAATCACCGGGGCTTGGGGGAGTAACAGTATTAATAGTTTTTATAGGCACGTTTTAAAGCTATTCATGCTTCCAGCACGCCGTATTGTGATTGGAGTTGGTTTTTCTATGGATTAAATTTAGCGTGTACAAGCTTATCCATATGTTGGGACCACTTATAGAATTGTTGTTTGCAACCATTTTTTTCTCTGAAATACTCTGAAACACCTTAAATATACTGAAAATTCTGAATCAACTCTACTTTTCGATTGCATTTACTTCAAACGTAGCTCTTAAAAGCACCCATACAAATCAAATTTCAATAAAATAGATCCGGGTTGAACTATTGCAAATAAAACAAATCATCCACAGTTTTAATAAATCAGCTGATTTTACGATGATTTTTGTATAGGTATATCGAAGAAGAGCCTGTATATCCGAGGTGGTTAAAGCATCAGGCGGCAAATATAGAGGCTATTAAAGATATAGTCAAGGTAATAAATTTTAAATAACAATGGTTTGAGGGTAAATTGAAATGCATTTTGGTGTTACTTTTGATTTTTGTTCAAAATTACACAAGAATATTCAAGAAGTCAGCTACTTACAGGGACGAATTAAAGGAGGGGCGAAGGTGCGACCGTCCCTCCCGAGACAAAAGATATAAAATAAAAAACGTAAAAGTTCCGATTTGGCTTTTTTAAAGTAGAAATATCGCAGCTTCTAGGAAAAGAGTCAAAGAGACATCTGAGGCCTCTGAAGGTTCCGAAACCCGTCACATTATCCTGATCGCAACTTTGTATGTACGTGCAGTTTTGTCCGTATGTACATATGTGCGTTTGTGTGTTTTGTAATGTTTGTACTGAGAGTGAGAACAGCGTTAATCAGTTAGATATTTTTGTTGGTTCTCTCTTTCCTGCAACAAAAGAAAGATCTTTCTCGACTCTAAAATTGATCAAAACTTCGTTGAGACTGTTGACGCTTAACTGGACTTGCTTAGGCTAATGAGGACGAGGGATCAGCGTTAACGGTAAGGGAGTAACTGTAGCTATCTAAAAAAAAAACTATAGATAGGTATATTGAAAAGAGAGGACGTTATGTAAATGGAGCCAGTTTTGCAAAAGTTTTAAAAATTAGAAATCTAAGAAAATTAAGTGATTTTTTTCTAAGTAAATGTTTACACTTTTTATATATGCGTTTTAAGTCTTAAAATTGATTGATAGTGCTAGTTTTTTAAGATATAATTTCAAAAATTATCATCTCCTAGGCAGCTTTCTTTTAAATTTAATCATCCAACCAACCGTCCCCACCCACAAAATTGCATTAATCCGTCATTGGCTACCTGTATGTTTGTTTCGGGACTTGATGGTTTAATTTTAGGTTATATAATGTGATTGAACCTGAACAAGAGCTTCCAATTTATAATTTATATGACAATGTACATTTTATCTTGCAGTTACGTGAAACGTCAACCTTCAACATCAATTGCTTGCAACATCAACTCTCGGAGCGGTACAGAGTGAATTACAGCAAACATAAATATTTAAAGTGCATAAAACACAAGAACACTTCGCAGTCGGGGCGACGACGTACTATATAGTCTGTCTGTCTGCCTGACGGCGTTATTAATAACCCGGGCCTACTAAATCTCGAATGCCCAGTGTCGTGTCAGTGCAGCGCTGCCAAAACGAAATTACGTTGGCAGTGGTGACCTTGAAACAGCTGATTTGTGTATCCGTGAGCACATCCGTTTTCGCGTTGCAATTAGGTGCGAATGTATATCGTTGAGTAGAGAGAGTATAGTGTTTGTGAAAAAGTATAACTCTTTCGAGAGTACAGTTCAAATAATCGAATTCAAGACGAAAATCGTTGCGTTTACAAAATTCAGTCACGGAAGTAAATAAAGTATTTAGAGCAAAACCGTTCTAACTTTTCGCAAATACATACCTAAGAAGTGTACTTTTAGTCCCTGTACAGGCTAGAAGCTATCGAAAAAACAATAATTGCAGTACACAGCCAACGTGATAGAAGCGAAAATCTAAAAGTACCATACATTCTGAGTTCTTCATCATCATAAGCAGTATTAAGATCTACATCTAGTAGCAATTTAAACTTTGAAATTGCATTTAAAGTACAAAAATGAACATTGACCGCCTTTAAAATAAATTTCTTAAATTCAACTGATTTTGAAAATACAAAAAAGCTAATTTACGCAAATTGTAACGCCAATTGCGATGGTAAAATCTGATTTTAAAAAAAAAACATTTCAGCCAGAAAAGTTATGAATTATTAAAGGTTTGAAATTTGCCGTTATTTTGAGAATTTTGAAACAAATTTGACTGTTTGACGAAGTTGCCCCAAACTATTACTAAAATGTATTTGTGTGCTAAGTTTGAATTAAATTCGATTAAAATTGAGAACATGAACACATACACACACAACACAATTTTTTGACTATTATATCGTCAAAACAAATATGACAAAAAGTTGTGAATGTTTAAAAGTTTGAAGTAGCCGCCATCTTGAAACTGTTTAACCAATTGTGCTGATTAACAACCTTGTCTCAGCTATAACCGATGTTTATGCCAAGTTTGAATCAAACAGTTTCAAAATCCACATACATATAAAAAAATTTAAAAATCATTCAAAAATTGGTCTAGAAGTCAGGATTGGTGCTCATTTCAAAGTCCCGGGTCTGGGTCTTACCATCTCCAATAGCTCATTTTTCCAATGGAAATTCGCTAATAAAATTTATACTTTGTAATTTTTGTGTAAAAAGACGATTTTTAAAACTTCTATGTGGTAGTTGCAGAAACACTGTAGTTAGAAAGTTTGAACGAAATCGGAGCAGTAGTTTTTGCATTAAAAAGAGTAATACTAAAATACGGACAAACTGACATCTACGATAAAACTATTTTTCGCTAAGAGAATAACGAAAAAGTAAAAATGGCGTTTGGAGAATATCTTTCTCTATTCACTGATCGATCTCTAGAGCAAAAACAGTCTTTTGGACCTTAAAAAAGATAACACAAAGAAGTTTATATATATATATATATATATATATATATATATATTTCTAACAATGTTTTTTATTGAAAAATGGCACATAATAAAAAATCTTACGCTGTGAAAACTTTCCGGGAGTAAGGTTACTAAGAACACAAAAATATTACGTTCTATTTAATGAAATTTGTTTCTTTTTCCCCTAAATTACAAACAATACTTTTTTAGCTATTCAAAATATGGATCAAGTATTTTGTGTAAAAAAGTTTCACTTTTTATAATCAAACGCACGTAGCAACTTAGAAATGCTTAGGGCCTATAACGTCTAACCTCTGAAAATTTATTTATCTGAATAATGATGTTTGCGGCATGATTGCAGTTACAGCTCTCTATAATTACATTGTGAAGCCCACCCCTTCAACCACCCCTGTTATCACTCAATCATCCCCACCTTCACTCCTCACCTCTCTGTCTAGACCGACAATGGCTACTGTAGAATGACAAGTTTGACATGGCAGTTGGAGAACCTGCTTCCGCTCCCCTGGGGGCAGTTGCAACCTTGTATGCAGTTGCTGTCAGTTTACTAGTGCATATTCCGTGACAATAGGACGGACGTTAAACACCGGTATTCATAAGAATATTATATACGGTGCAAAAACAATACAAAAATTCCTCATTCAGTTAATTTACAATTAAAAAATTTTCTTTATAAAGTGGTGTAATTACCAATTGCTCAGGGTTATCTGAAAGATATTATTAACAAATATTTATCAAATTTCTGTCACCTGATAACGTTATTACGAGTACAATTTTAGCTTGTAAACAAAACAATCATTGACTGCGTATCTATTAGCTACCGTCTGTACACAAACAACACAAATACCAAATAATCTCAGCAATCAGCGGTTTCGCTGACATTATGAAAGCGGATTTCCTAAAGTAACTTTTTATCTTACGTACTTTTTGACACTCTGATTTCACCACCATAAACAGCATATAATAACACTTTATACTTTCAAAAAAGCATTGAAAATGTAAAAATGAACCCTGACCACCGTCAAAGTATTTTTTTATTTCAACGTATTTTTAAAGTTCAAAGTGCTAATTGATGCAGTTTTTACCGCTGATTAGGATGGCTAAATTATATTTTCAAAATTATTTAAGACAAAAAAGAATTTGATTGGTCGCCATTTTGAAACTGTTAAACGAATTTATCAAAGCTATTAGTAAAATCGATTTTTTCAATCAATTCGGAATAAAATTACGAACATTGTGCTAAAACACACACACAAACACACACACACACACACACACACACACACACACACACACACACACACACACACACACACACACACACACACACACACACACACACACACACACACACACACACACACACACATATATATATATATATATATATATATATATATATATATATAACTCATCTGAACTCTACCTAAACTTCACCTCATAAACTCATCTAGAGGACTGGATCTGCGTCATTTGATAGTCCCGTGTTTGGATCTTACCTTGATGAACGCCGACCAATAGCTATTGGTCTTTTCTTATCTCCAATAGCTCATGTTTCAGTGGAATTTTGCTAAAAACATAATGTTGAAAACTGAGTATCGGCAAACTACTAAAATATTTTACTGAAGATACAGACTATTAAAAATGAATTATTCTTTATAATGCCGGTAACCTAATATTATTTAATATTTTTACTAAAAAATTAAAAGCCTATAAAATATTAAATTTACCCTACTAAGTGAAAGGGGCGTGTGGGGGCAAGGTGCAACAGCTCCAGGGTGCTTCTAACCAAATATTCGTTCTATATTTTAGATTTGGACACTTCAAAAACCTATAAGCTTTCAGTTTCATTACTTGTATGGTTTATAGTTGCTTAATGACTGTAAAAGTATCTTATTAAGGCCAAATTAAAATCGTATCACCGCTTCCTATATCAAGTTCATTGACATGAGAGCCTGACGGATCTCTGCTCACAGATCAGCACACACGTTTACACAGTAACAATTAACCTGCACTTATCCATCTACCAGCTCACGATCTGTGGCCTAATCACTAATCACAGATTAACTTTTCAATTATTTACCTTCAGTTACGCGATAACCGGACTGCTTTAGTTTAATTGTAAACAAAGATGGCGTCACGGGTCACGTGGCAGTAGCTGGCGCGTGTTTATTGCCGTTATTTGCAGTAAGTTGTATTGGCGACGGTTGTTGGGCGCGCCAAACCGTGCGGAACGGCATTTGTGAGCCGGGACTTGTTTAGGTTAAAATATTGTGTAGTGCTGAGGATGCACGCATTTGTGTTGTTGGGTGGAAATTTGTGACGAGAGCTGAGTGTGTTAATCAGATAAGATTAGAAAAGAAAGCAGAGACGAAATTGAAAAAAGATGAAAAATAATGTTAGCTAGTCAAATAGAAGGCAAGAAGGGGAAAATGACAAAGGAATAATATAAATTTATTAGGAGAAAATGTACATATATTTTTTTGCCAAATACTGTTTTGTAATATATAAGGATGTAAAGTTTTACGTTAATAACGAGAGTTCAAGAAAATAAGCCTACACAAAAATATCAAAAACATTAAAAAAGTTATGAAAAAGAAAATTAAAAATATAGAAAATATTAAAAAACATGGTGTTTCCATTACGAACCTCAGACGAAACGTCAGTCTGCTGAACGGAAATCAAAAACATCAACTAAGGAAAAGTTTTGCTTGGACAGAAGCCGGTCTTTTTCCAGGACTTGACTCATTACCAATTTATTTCTAAAGGGAAAACAATCAACAAAGAACTGTACAAAGAGGTCTTGAAACCGCTTCGAGATGCAGTTAGATGAAAACTACCTGAAAATGGGCAGGAAACGATTGATTTTTGTTGCATGACAATGTCCTGCTACATCGATCACTGGTGGTGAAACAGTACCTTGCCAAACACAATGTTACCACTCCGGAAAACCCTCCGTATTCTCCCGACCTTGCATCACCGGATTTTTACCTGTTTCCACGAATGAACATGACATTGAAGGTACATCGTTTTACTAATTCGCAAGAGGTGATGGAAAATGCGCCGAAGCGGCTAAACGAAATTTCAAAAATAGTTTTCAGGAATTTTTCCAAAATTTTATGAACGTTGGAAGAAGTGTGTACGAGCAGGAGGAGAGTATTTTGAAGAAAAATAAGGTTAAAATATTATTTTCTTTCAATACATTTTCACCAATTCCGGGAACTTTTGACCTTACCTCGTATTACGAGAAAGTGGTCTCTGGATGTTGAAAGAACTAGATTACAGAAGGAGATATAACAAAATAACTGAAAAACGAACTACATTACAGAAGGAGATTAAACAAAATAAAGGGAAAACGAACTACATTACAGAAGGAGATAGAACAAAATAACGGAAAAACGAACTACATTACAGAAGGAGATAAAACAAAATAAAGGGAAAACGAACTACATTACAGAAGGAGATAGAACAAAATAACTGAAAAACGAACTACATTACAGAAGGAGATAAAACAAAATAAAGGGAAAACGAACTACATTACAGAAGGAGATAGAACAAAATAACGGAAAACGAACTACATTACAGAAGGAGATAGAACAAAATAACAAAAACGACTACATTACAGAAGGAGAGAAAACAAAATAAAGGGAAAACTAACTAGATTACAGAAGGAGATAGAACAAAATAACGGAAAAACGAACTACATTACAGAAGGAGATACAAAAAAATATAAAGGGAAAATTAACTACATTACAGAAGGAGATAGAACAAAATAACGGAAAAACGAACTACATTACAGAAGGAGATAAAATAACGGAAAAACGAACTACATTACAGAAGGAGATAAAACAAAATAAAGGGAAACGAACTACATTACAGAAGGAGATAGAACAAAATAACTGAAAAACGAACTACATTACAGAAGGAGATAAAAAAATATAAAGGGAAAATTAACTACATTACAGAAGGAGATAGAACAAAATAACGGAAAAACGAACTACATTACAGAAGGAGATAAAACAAAATAAAGGGAAAACGAACTACATTACAGAAGGAGATAAAACAAAATAAAGGGAAAACGAACTACATTACAGAAGGAGATAAAACAAAATAAAGGGAAAACGAACTACATTACAGAAGGAGATAGAACAAAATAACGGAAAAACGAACTACATTACAGAAGGAGATAGAACAAAATAACGGAAAAACGAACTACATTACAGAAGGAGATAAAACAAAATAAAGGGAAAACGAACTACATTACAGAAGGAGATAGAACAAAATAACTGAAAAACGAACTACATTACAGAAGGAGATA
This sequence comes from Callitettix versicolor, assembly GCA_022606455.1. Lineage (NCBI taxonomy): Eukaryota > Metazoa > Arthropoda > Insecta > Hemiptera > Cercopidae > Callitettix > Callitettix versicolor. The sequence goes on from CM040186.1 coordinate 30,248,397, forward strand.
AAAAAATATAAAGGGAAAATTAACTACATTACAGAAGGAGATAGAACAAAATAACGGAAAAACGAACTACATTACAGAAGGAGATAAAACAAAATAAAGGGAAAACGAACTACATTACAGAAGGAGATAGAACAAAATAACTGAAAAACGAACTACATTACAGAAGGAGATAAAAAAATATAAAGGAAAATTAACTACATTACAGAAGGAGATAGAACAAAATAACGGAAAAACGAACTACATTACAGAAGGAGATAAAACAAAATAAAGGGGAAAACGAACTACATTACAGAAGGAGATAAAACAAAATAAAGGGAAAACGAACTACATTACAGAAGGAGATAAAACAAAATAAAGGGAAAACGAACTACATTACAGAAGGAGATAGAACAAAATAACGGAAAAACGAACTACATTACAGAAGGAGATAGAACAAAATAACGGAAAAAACGAACTACATTACAGAAGGAGATAAAACAAAATAAAGGAAAAACGAACTACATTACAGAAGGAGATAGAACAAAATAACTGAAAAACGAACTACATTACAGAAGGAGATAAAAAAATATAAAGGAAAATTAACTACATTACAGAAGGAGATAGAACAAAATAACGGAAAAACGAACTACATTACAGAAGGAGATAAAACAAAATAAAAGGAAAACGAACTACATTACAGAAGGAGATAGAACAAAATAACTGAAAAACGAACTACATTACAGAAGGAGATAAAAAAATATAAAGGGAAAATTAACTACATTACAGAAGGAGATAGAACAAAATAACGGAAAAACGAACTACATTACAGAAGGAGATAAAACAAAATAAAGGAAAACGAACTACATTACAGAAGGAGATAAAACAAAATAAAGGGAAACGAACTACATTACAGAAGGAGATAAAACAAAATAAAGGGAAAACGAACTACATTACAGAAGGAGATAGAACAAAATAACGGAAAAACGAACTACACTACAGAAGGAGATAGAACAAAATAACGGAAAAACGAACTACATTACAGAAGGAGATAAAACAAAATAAAGGAAAACGAACTACATTACAGAAGGAGATAGAACAAAATAACTGAAAAACGAACTACATTACAGAAGGAGATAAAACAAAATAAAGGGAAAACGAACTACATTACAGAAGGAGATAGAACAAAATAACGGAAAAACGAACTACATTACAGAAGGAGATAGAACAAAATAACGGAAAAACGAACTACATTACAGAAGGAGATAAAACAAAATAAAGGGAAAACGAACTACATTACAGAAGGAGATAGAACAAAATAACTGAAAAACGAACTACATTACAGAAGGAGATAAAACAAAATAAAGGGAAAACGAACTACATTACAGAAGGAGATAAAACAAAATAAAGGGAAAACGAACTACATTACAGAAGGAGATAGAACAAAATAACTGAAAAACGAACTACATTACAGAAGGAGATAAAACAAAATAAAGGGAAAACGAACTACATTACAGAAGGAGATAGAACAAAATAACGGAAAAACGAACTAGATGACAGAAAGAGATAGAACAAAATAACTGAAAAACGAACTAGATTACAGAAGGAGATAGAACAAAAAATAACGGAAAAACGAACTAGATGACAGAAGGAGATAGAACAAAATAATGGACAAACTAACTAGATGATAGAAGGAGATAGAACAAAATAACGGAAAAACGAACTATATTACAGAAGCAGAGAACAAAATAAAGGGAAAACGTAAGAAATGATTAGGATAGGGAGACGTGCTTGAAATTCAATAATAAAACGAACATTACAATTTTCGTTTACAGCTGAAGAAACAATCTATTACTGAAAACAACCTGTTATAAAACAGATTAACAAAACTAAATTACAATTAAACAAGTAATTACAGAGTGAAAAATAAGATAATGCATTAAAGATAAAAAGAATGATAGCGAGAAATATAGAAAAAAAGTAAAAGTATAAATGATGACAAAGAAAAATATAAAAGAAAATGAAAGAATATTCGATGGAAGACAAACTAAACAAAATGAGTAAGAACAAGATAAATGGGTAAACACTTTTAAGAAGGACAAAGGAATGTGGATGAGATGTCCGCAAGGAACAAATATTATTGACAACAGCCATCGGCAGAGAAACATTTTTATTAGCTTGACTGTACATAGTGCGTGCAGCATACAACATTTTACTTCAATTACACTTTATGCACGAAGATCAGCTGACCGAGGTTATGTTTCATTCATTTATTCACGTACTGTATATTTTATTACAAAATTTCTATCGAAAAATTAGCTATTGTTCTCACCATCTTGGTAATACCCAGACCCGTTATCTTTAAGTGAGCGCCGATCCTGACATATAGATCACTGAAGGAACGTTAAATTTGTGTGTGTTAGCATTCTCACATCGCAGTTTTGTCCAAATTGATTAAAAAAACTTGATTAAAAAAGTCGATTACAGTAACAGCTTGAACGAAGCAGATTCCATCAGTTTGAAAATTTTAAAAATCATAAGTGTTTTAATGTCACAGTTTTTTGAAAAATCTATTTTCACTATCGCAGTGAACGTTGAAATCTACATGAATTAACCTTTCAAATTATTAAAATTCCGTTGAAACTAAGCGAATGAACCTGACGGTCGTCAGGGTTCGTTTTCGTTTTTTCACCGTAACTTATTTTAATATGCCAATGTAATAATTTATTTAATGATTAAAACTTAGCACAAAAATTGATTTCAGTAATATAATCGACTAGTTTGTCTTTCAGAGAAATCCTTTGAACAGTTTCAAAATGGTGGATATCTCATTTTTTTTATCACGATTTTATTGTTTCTGAAAATCTAATTCTATCAACTACAAGCCGCCTCGGTGGTCTAGTGGATAGCGTACTAGGCTTTCACCCCGAGGACCCGGGTTCGATTCCCGGCGAGGGCTTGGCATTTTCATATGCTATACATCATCCCATCGTCTGCATTAGCCCAAGTGTGCACAACAGTCAGACGTTAAACACCAAAAAAAAAAAATCTGTCAACTACGAAAATTTTACAGGTGCTGAGGATAATGAATAAATCGTATTTTCAGAAAAAAAAATTGGTAAAATTCACCCCTTTTTACCTATTTATAAAATATACACAAATTTCTTCTGCCAAAGTTGTGTGTGTGTGTGTGTGTGTGTGTGTGTGTGTGTGTGTGTGTGTGTGTGTGTGTGTGTGTGCGTGTGTTGTTTGTGCGTGCGCGCACATATGTGTGTATGTTAGCAAGTTTACGTTTACAATTTTAGTCCCATTTTATTCAAATTTGGTGCACAAAAATAGATTTTGGTAACAGATTGGACGAATCCATTAACCAGTCGTTTCAAATGTGTAAAAATTAAAAAAACCTTTTTTTTTATACGTTTTTATCAAAATCCTATTCCACCAATTCAATCAGTTTTACAAACTGCGTCAATTGGCGTTTTGAATTTTTAAAATTCGCTGAAATTAAGAACGTTGATTTGACGACGGTCGGGGTTCGTTTTCGTGTTTACAATGTAATTTTCAAAGTTTAAAACGCTAATAAGTGCAGATTTTAATTCTGTTTGTGATTAAATCTCAAAAAGAGATTTCATAATTCTATTTATGATGCGTTTCAAAAACAGTGTGAGATAAAAATATTATTTTTTTAAAAATCGCTTCTATCACGACAGCGAGACATCTGCTTTCTTAGATTATTATATTTAAATTGTATTAACACAAAACAATTTAAATGATAAATATTTTTGGATCAGGGTCATTTTGAAAAAAATATTTTTTTTTAATTTCTCACTGTTATAAACTATAAAGTACAGAGAGTATTTTTTAGGTCTTGGATTTTGGTAAAAAAAAAAAAAAAAAAAAAACACTTGCGTCTATCTTTGAGCATCGTGATGGTAACTTGGCCAGTAGGCCTGGTTTGCTAATTTCTCAGGACAATTTTTGAAAAAAAAGATCCAAAAAAACTTACAAAATGTGGTCTATATGTAAACAAACCAAATATACGGTCCGCTCTATTTCTAAAAATATATTTCTATATTTACAAAAATTCTATTTTCAAAACCCCAACAAATAATGGGACCAAAGTCAATTCATATGTGCATAACATTAACCGAACGCGAGAAATTAGTCCGAAATCCGAACCTAATGTTTCAGACAGATAATTAATTTTGAAAAAATATATAAATGACACTTAAACTGTATTTTTTTAAATTCTTGTTAAGAATTAGATGTTATTAGAAAGTTTGTGCAAAGTTTTGTCACCAACACACTGTTAACCTTTATCACCGCTAATTGCGTTCCATGCAACGTGTGGAATCGCTCCAGCTTATCGGCTAGGGCTAGAACAGTCCAATTAAGAAGCGATACGCCGGTATTTATTGTGGACCGGAGAGGACTACATTTCCATGTCCCGGTTTGTATTGCTTTGATTGCGAAGACAGCTGATAAATCACAGCCCAGTTTTGGAACTTTAAAATTTTAAGTAACACACTTGTGACGTCACAAAGTCTGTTGATCTGATGTTACTGGCGATATTTTAAAAACCTTCGTTGTATATCCATTCGTTTTTAACAACAGTTGAAAATTTATAATATACGAGCAGTATAGGCACTTGATAACGGGAGTTGATCAGTGCTCTTAAAATTGATTCCATGTGTACAAATGATGGCAATTGTCCGAAAAAAAAACAGTGACGTGATGGAAGCGAATTTTCAAAAGTAATTTCTTTTAATCGTACACTATTTTTGAAACACTAATTTCACCATTGCAAACGGCATTAAATCTGTATATATAACTGTTTTAAATTTTCAAATTGCATTGCAAACACGAAAATAAACCCTGACCGTCGCCAAATTAAATTTCTTAATTATAACAAATTTTGTAAATTCAAATTGCTAATTTTTGCCGTTTTCAACCTACCGTTCTCTATTTTTAATTCCTGTAAAAAACAACAAAAAAACTAATGCCGAAACCCGGGATCGAACCAGGGACCTTTAGATCTTCAGTCTAACGCTCTCCCAACTGAGCTATTTCGGCTGTTAACAATCAATTACTTAAAGAAATTTATTACTAAAATCGTGTGAATTAAAAACAGAATTAGAAACTTTTATACTGTTTAAAATTGTTACTGAACGCCCCCTAGAATTTTTGTTTTTTTGTTTTTGTTATTTTAAGGAGAAGAGCACATAGAGGCTATTATCGCCTCCCTAAATGTAAGTGTGAGTGTAAAGTCGTAAGTGTAAGTGTGTGTTAAGACTCATGTACAGTACCGCGAGGGACGTCTAAATCCTCTCAATAGGTGCAGCTAGTCTGCACCCCCTGCGGGGAACGCCCCCTAGAAAATGACTTATTAAGGTTACACTAAGATCAGGATCACAAAATGTGCACCTCTAAAACCCGTTTTTAATTAATGTTCAAAACTTTATATATTTAATAGAACAAATACATACTAACGTACTGAAACTACTTAACAAAATGTTTAAAGGACACACTTAAGCACAAAATAAAATAGTAGAGCATACGTATTGTATGTTTTCTCTAAAGAAACCGTTAAATTGATTTTGATTTCTCAAGACAGGCTCAACCGATTTTGATTAAATTTCTATCATTTCTTCCACGTGAAAACTATCCAATCATTTAGTCTGCAGCCTTACCAAAAGTTGTAAAATTTTATGCAGAATAATATTATATTTAGACATTTACCGTTCTAGAAGCAATATTTACTTGGTAGCATAAAAACACCGTAAGGTAACACAAATTCCAAAAGAGAATTTAATTAAGAGTTTAGTTAAATTACAGTACATTTTTTAATTGTACATAAACGATAATTAATGCACCTTGACAAAGTAGGTTAATTATCACTAAAAATTACTTAAATTATTGTAGAAAATTTTCGAAATATCCCCCCTTGTGGTTTCAGCAAGATCAGGCTCGCTTTAACAGGGAAGACGTTGCTGCTTCTATCATGTTAGGATTTGTCGTTTGCGATTTTGTTTTGTGCGCCTCCGTTTTTATGTGTTCCCACAGGATGAAGTCCATTGACAACTTCTACAATGACAAACATATTGTACGTTACATTTTATGAGGCACTAAATGGTATAACCTACTTAGAGTTTTTAGAAGACAAGCTACCATAACGTCTTGAAAACATCCCTTATTCAAATAAGAAACACTATGTTTTACCAACACGACGGATCACCCTCGCACAGGTCACGTGACCGTAATGGTAGAAAAATGATTGCTCACCGTGGACCAATACATTGGCGATCCAGGTCATCAGGCTGACTCAGAAGGACTTCTTCCTGTGGGGACACATAAAAACGGAGGTGTACAGAACCAAATCGCAAACAAGACAGCATCAGTTAGAAAGAATCTTGAATGTTGCCCAAACAATCAGAGAAAATCTTAACATGATAGCAGTAACGTCTTCCCTGTTTAAACGAGCCAGAATTTGTCGAGATCTCAATGGGGACATTTCGAAAACTGTTTTAAATTTTAAATACTGCGTAGTGATAACCAATTGCACCAAGTTGTTGTTAGTCATTGCGCAAATATTCAATTTAAAAAATTGTAATTTAAGCGCACAACCCTTAAACTTTCCTTGCAATTTGTGTTACGGTAATTTATGCTGTCAAGTAAATATTGCTTACAAAACTGAAAAGATCTGGATATAATCTTATTCTGTACAACATTGTACAACGTTTTGTAAGAATTTCAGCTCAAATAATTGGATAGTTTTCATGTGGAAAAATGTTAAATATTAACAATATTTTTAAACACTCATTTTTTACAAATTTTAACCGAATCATATTTGTTTGACACGTCAAACAAATGATCTTTAGAATTTTTTTCTCCAACTAGTCGGTTATATATTAACATAATATCTTAAATAATTTTTGAAAAAATCCATTTTTTTAATTGTATGTAGTAAACGAATGGGTTTTAAGACATATCTTTATGTAATACTTCTTGTATTGACCTAAGAATCCACTCCCCGAAGATTGTCAGGTTTCTTGTTTATCACTTTGTATATAGATTCATAACTTAAGTTTGTGCAGTCAAATCGAAATAAAATAAATTCAATCTAGAGAAAATCAAGGGACCAACACACTTGGGTGGAATCAGGATGTGAGTTACCAATCTTCATGTGTATATCCTTGGTATGAGTAAACCAAAATTTGGGAAAAGTAAGGCTGATTCGCCAACAGCTATAGTTCCAAAATCGATTGTTTTATAGGAACCTAAACTTTTTGTACGGGTAGTAAACTAAAGCGATACATAATATTTGATCGAAATCGTTGAAGACGATTCTTAAAAGTCATATTTGTATAAGTTTTTTAAGGATTTATTTTGTAAATATTTTTTTTAATAAATTATGGTTTTCGGATTAAAGTCCTGAAACACAACAGCTATGTGAAATACGCCAATCGATTCTTTATATTGTTGTTTCACTAAACATGTTCTATTTTCATTCAATTCATTCACACAACCATCCATCCTCGATAATTAACACCTAGTTTATTAAACGGTTGCTAGGCGACGCCTGAATTTCACGCACGTCAGCTTGAATACATTTTAAACGCTTATTAAATATTTGATAAATCTGCAAAACTGTTCTGAAACGTTCACCGTGTTAATTATAAAGGCCGTGGAAAGAAGAAGAAGAAGAACATATAATTGGAAAATATTGCCGTCGGATGGTAGATTAATCAATCGCGTTGTAGTAACGCAGTGTGGAATTTTGTCTGTGGCTATCTCGGACATGATCTGGGACTCGTTAGAAGTCGTTAAAAGTCGGAAACGTTCGTTGATCACGTCTTATTTAGAGGTGTGACGAAATATTCGTACATTGAAAAAGAATGTGTTGAAATTAGCGTTGTCGCAGTCTTGATTTCAATCTTTAAAAAAATTTGCTTCCAAACAAAATTAAATTAATAAACAGTGCCTATTGCAAAATGCACTGACTTGTCACAGATCGATATTTTTGTACTTGTAAGCGTATAGTCGGTTTTGAGAAATTCTGATGATTTTAACAAATGTTTTCGATAGCTTTAAATCGTACAGAAAGTGGCAACATTTTTGGAAGGGGCGCGCATATTTAAGGGGATCTAGTTGACTTTAAATTATGCAATTTTAGTGTAAGAACGTTTGTGTATTCTTCGAGAAAATGTGTGCGTGGAAGAAAGTTTTACGCCAATTATTTTCTGTTTAAGGTAAATCACACAGCCTTCTGTGAAACAATTCCCTTTTTTTCTGAACTATTTGCAAAACTTACAATAAGTTTATCTCTAACATACACAAACATAATATCTAGGTTAACTCATTGGTGTGCCCAGTTCTGACTTCAAGATCAGTGGGCTTCTCAATACACCAGCGTTGTCGAACAGCCGACATGTCCCCTAGAGTTGAACCACTTAGTGAACTGCCTGCAGTAGAATTTCTAGCGCATGTAAGAGAATTCCCCTCCAGCTTGCTCCAACAGCCCGGTGTTACAGAATCTGCCAATCTGAGTCTACAAAACGTTACTATTCAAGAATAGTGAAGGAAAAGGACGGAGCTATGGTGAGAGATTGGGGACTCAACCTTTCACTCGCACATTTTTTCTGTCTGTGCGACTGGTATTTTAGCAGGTTGTTTTCTAAGCGGATGACCTATAATTAATGTAATCTTGAAACTGTTTTTTAAAGAATATATTTCTAAAAAAAAAAAGAAACCGTAGTTAAAGAAGATCGCTTGATATCTTCTTCAACTGACTGTGAAAATAAGGAAATCTCGATAAATATTACTATTCTAGATGTACTAATAGCCACAAGTTACCATTCTTAAGTGGTTTAAAGAAGATCTTCTTCAACTGACTGTGAAAATATGAAAGTCTCGATAAATACCACTATTCTATATGTACCAGTAGGCACAAGCTATCATTCTTAAGACTCTGTTTTGAAATATTTATATCATTTGGATATTATTATATTTTTTCCACTATAGGGCCTTCCACTAGAGGACTTCCATGACCCTGATTTTGTCACTCAGTTATGCAGCTTATTGTGTACACTCGTTCACAGATTCAATCTTCCGTAAGATAATTTAGATGATGTTACCCTATTTTATCGTCTGTCCGCCACTCCATAGAATGCTTAGGAATTCAAATCATTTCTTGACCAAAGCTGGACAGTCAAAAAGTATGTGTTGAGCCATTTCCTCAGCTGTAACCATTTTGTGTTAATGACTACGGAATATCCAGTGATCCGTCAAAACTCCGTCACTCTCCACAGATTCGTTCAAAGTCAAATCCAAACGAACGATCCAAATCTCTGACGAAGAAAGAAAAGCAAGATCACAACGTATGAAGCAATACTGGGCTACGAGGAAGACACAGAACATTAAAAAGTGATTGATTTAATGTACCCCAAAGTTGGGTGAAACAAATAAAGAGAGAGATAATGATTATTATTGTAAAAATAACATTTATTTCAATATAATATTATAATATTATTACAAATTATTGATAACTTTAAAAACCTAGACAGTGGCGCCCTAACTGAGCTGGGCCCCCCCCAAAGTCCGGTACTGTCTAGAAACGTATGATCCACTAGTCAGGTACTGACCCACAAAGGCTTTTTTTAATGACCCATTAATCAATTTTTATACACTTATTTTTCATATCATAAAAAAAGGAAACAGACAATCAACAATATTAAAAGAATTAATATACTTAAGAATATCTAATGTTGAATTTATATTAAAAAAATATATTTCCAAAATGAACGTTGACTGGGTTTATATAATAACATTGTATATCTGTGTGTCTCATGACAGTCAGTCATCAATGTAGCACGCACATTTGTACATTGTAGAACAGGGAGGCGCAAAAAAGTAGTTTTTGCCTTGCTCCAAAAAACTAAACAATTCACTGCTTCTAGCATAAAGTATGATGAATATGGAAACATAAATTTGATATTTTGAAATTCCTTTTTCCGGTTCTTTAAATCTGAAGAAATGAATGTTACGGATGACTTTTCTTCTGTATTTTTGGAAGCTACACTGATTGATAAACTTCTATCTAGAAATTCTTTTTCTTCTCTTCGTTTCACCCTCTTTGGGGTACGCTGAATCAATCATTTCTTGCGCGCTGTACTTTTCTTTGTTCCCAGTAGCTCTTCATTCTTTCCGATCTTCTCTTCCTCTCCTCTTCCGAAATGACAGGTTTAGGTCTTATTTCGGTTTTATCTTGGAATCTTATTCTTTCGTCCTTGGTACTTATCTTAGCAGTTTGGTCAAGCAGTGAATTTTCTGTAATTTTTAATTCTATTAGGTCTTTTTCAATTTCTTTAAACCAGTTCGGTTTTGTTTTACGATTATGGAAAAAATCAAACACCTGTTTCGTCAATCTATTGGAGTTCATTCTAAGAAGATGGCCGTAAAAATTTATTCTCCTTTTTCTCATAGTATCGGACAGTTTTTCAATTTTCTTATAGAGAGCTTCATTTCTTATATATACTACCTTATTATCCTGAAATTTTATTCCTATAATTTTTCTTAAGATTTTCCTTTCCGTTATTTCAAGCTTTTCTATCTGGCCTATGCGATTCATGGTTAATGTTTCTGCTGCGTACAGTGCTTCCGGCTTGATCACTGTTTTATAATGTTTAATTTTGGTAACATTTGTTTATAAAGAAATGTTTACAAACATTTGTGAATGTTACAATAAACCGTTACGTAACAATCCATAGTTGTTGTGTAAAGTCAGTTCACACTTCTTTGACTAAAAGCTAGAGCATCTTTTCTACCTAATGTTAAGTTCATTACCTTCCACTGCAGTTTTACACATGGAATCACGCCCAACTACTTTGCAGTGTTTGAATGAGGAACAATTGAACTATCTAGTGATATATCCAGATGTTTTTCAATTTTTTTCCTTTTTTGTAAAATTATAGTTTCAAATTGTTGCGCCTTATAGTTATTTCTTGCTCCAAAAAACTAAACAATTCACTGCTTCTATCATAAAGTATGATGAATATGGAAACATAAATTTGATATTTTGAAATTCCTTTTTCCGGTTCTTTGAATCTGAAGAAATGAATGTTACGGATGACTTTTCTTCTGTATTTTTGGAAGCTACACTGATTGATAAACTTACCCGTATCTAGAAATTCTTTTTCTTCTTTATTTGTTTCACCCAACTTTGGGTACACCAAATCAATCACTTCTCAATGTTCTGTGCCTTCCTCGTAGCCCAGTATTGCTTCATACGTTGTGATCTTGCTTTTCTTTCTTCGTCAGAGATTTGGATCGTTCGTTTGGATTTGACTTTGCCTTTTTATTAGACAAAAATAATTTTTAAAATCATATTTTCTCAAAATCGAGAATAATAGTTTGAATCAAAATTCGCTCAAATGCCATCTATAAGTACACAAAACCATTGTAATTAATAAAAATCCAGTTCAAAATAAATACTGTAATTCTGCCTAATTTCACAAAATCCATTTATATTTTGTCCAATTTGCGATCCTATACGAAAATAAATAACTCAAATCGATGTATCGATTTTAAAATTTTTAAAAAATTCGCAGATTTTTTCGATTTATTCTCAAACTCTAAGTTTTTTATTTCAAATTTTGTTTAGTGACATGTTCTTCAAATATGACTAAACTTTGAGCAAATATATCGAGAATAAGATCGATTTCGTTACTTTGTCCGTAGCTTTCTAATCGTTTTTTTAGCGAATTCCCAATAAGACATTGGAGTAGCCATCATGGTAAGATCCAAACCCAGACCTTGAAATAAGATTACGTTTTGACCAGACACTTCTAGATTACGTTTTGAGGTGTCTTTAGTGTGCGTGCGTTGTGTGTGTGTGTGTGTGTGTGTGTGTGTGTGTGTGTGTGTGTGTGTGTGTGTGTGTGTGTGTGTGTGTGTGTGTGTGTGTGTGTGTGTGTGTGTGTAGGTGGGTGGATGTGTTTTAGCACGCTCACGTTCGTAATTTGAGTCTTATTTAATTCAAATGTGGTACAAAATTGATTTTGGTAATTGCTTGGACAATTGCGTTAACTAGCAATATTTATTAAACAACTTAAAAAATGTCGGTCATTTCAAATCATTGAGATTTGATAGTTTTGTTGTCTTAATTTTGATCTGATTTCAATTTCCAAAATTCGTTAAAAGTAAGAAATTTAATTTGCCGGCGGTCAGGGTTCGTGTGTGTGTGTGTGTGTGTGTGTGTGTGTGTGTGTATATATATATATATATATATATATATATATATATATATATATATATATATCTAAATTTTAATGACCGCCATAAACAGTGATTTATAGATCATTACAACGTTCCGGGTTTGGGTCTTACCACGATGGCCGCTCTAAAGTTCGCTTAAAAAAGTTCTTGCATTAGGTTTGCACTACTGTATTCGATGCAGAAGGGACGAGACTGTACACTTTCTCACGATATGCGGGTGTAGCCAAGGCACCACTCCCTGCCACCGGTACAGTCACTGCAGGCAAGTCATACCTGTGATAAACAGCCGTGTCTTATATTTATGTATCCTGTGAGGTCGTTAATTTGGTTCTTGGTTTCATCCGGACCGGCTGATGGACGAAATGGATATCACGCTTCTTAGCCTGGGGAGGCTGCGCTCGGCGATGCTCTTGGAGCTTGTGCATGCACACGCACCTGTAGCGTCTAACCGGTAAGTAATAATCTTAACCGTTGTTTAAGTAATACATCAACACGTTGGTGAAAGTACTTGAGAGAAAGAATCAGGGTCAAAGTATTTGTGATTTTCTTTCGTGTATTCTCTGACGTGATAGGAGCGATTTTCCAAAACTAGCACCATTATGATTGATGATGATGATTTTCGTAACAGATTACGCAAATCCGTTATCCAACAAAATCTATTTCAAAATATCAGCTGTTTAAAATATTTCAGTTTTTATTCTGAATGCCTAATATCGACATAAGAAGTGTTAACCCCGTCACAACATTAAGTCGAGTTTGTTTTTTAATCGAATTAAAAAATTTTAAGTGATAAAGTAGTATACTGAGGTTTTTATTCTGACTACAATAATTAATTAATTTTTAATTTCAAATTTTTGAATTGTTTTAAATGGACGACATTTAGAAACGGTTTTCCTGTTAAACGAACTTTTCTAAGCTATTTCCAAAAGTTAGTTTATCACTTAGGCTTATCGACATATTCGATTTGAAAATTCGCTTCTATCACGTCAGCGAAACAAGTGCGTGCAATGATTATTAATGTTTAAGGTAACAATTATCATGTCTCTTCAACCCGATTTTCTCATCGAGTCTTTGTCCTTTTTTGTATTTTTACTATTTGTAATTTCAACGATGAGTCACTTTCTTACTCGTATAGCAGGAAATAAAATTTTCAAAAAATAGAAAATAAAAAAACCATCATTTTTTAAAGATTTTCAATTTAAAAATGAGCTATTAGTGCGGTAATACAAGATAATAGGTGGACAGAAGAATGCTGGAAAACACCACGGTGTTTGCTACACAGTTTTAGCTAAACGCATTGACCGATTGTTTTGAAATTTGGAATGAGAAAGTACTTTTTATAAAGTCTGATCGACGATTGTGTAAAATGTCTCCCATTCACTTCCGTTTTAAAATGGCGGATCTGATTTAACAACGAAGAGTGTACGCATACGCAGTTTTGACCAAACATTCTGACCTATTGTTTTGAAATTTGGAACGAAGGTACCTTGCATAAAACCCAAAAAGGCGTATGTGTAAGGTATTATCCCATTTCTTTCATTTCAATATGGCAGCCTCTGATTTAACTATAAGAGTGTAGTTGCCGACTATTTCCTGTAATACTGGATGAATGGCAAGATCTATCATTTATTTTTTTATTGTTTCATTGAGAAAGGGCATGCAATTTTGGAAGTTAGTCCAGTAATATTTTTCCTAAATGTTACGGTTATCGATTAAACGTCGGAAAAGTTTACTGCGAGGTTTTCCGTTCTTTGAACTGCAAACTATTAGCTTCAACATGTTTGTTACCTGACAAAATCGGTTCAGACGTTTTAAAATGGCGGCAATTCCAACTCTGAATACGTTTTATTGTTTATTTACACTTTTTTAAAACTTACTTACTATCGTAATCAGCGTTAAAATCTCTGTAAAAAAATTCACTCATTTTTTTTTAAATCACTGAAAATAGACCTACAAAAGTGTAGTTAACGGCGGTCAGAATTCGTTTCTAATTTTTTTCCAATTTTAATACACACTTAAGCTATTTGCAGCAAGTGTAATCAGTTTTTCAAAAAAATTGTAAGATTTAAAAGTTGAGATTTTTTTCAAGTTACGAATCTTTAAACGTAAGAACGGGATTCTTTTCGACAACAAAAACATCCGAGGTGTTACTAAAACATTCGTGTCATTTTCTTAGTCAAATCGGACCGGAAATGCAAACTACACGCAAATTAAATGGACTCGAAAGTCTTCGATGCCAGAGTCATGACATATGTCGGCAGGTTGCAAAGTCATTCTGAAGATATCCTGTCATCAGCTTAATGTCGGCCTTTTGAAAACTTCAGTCATGACAACCTATACGCGCTGTTTACCCTTTCGTGAAATAAGATCGGTTCAGCAGTTCTGAAATACTGCTCGCCAAACACCGGTCTGTTCAGAACAGGGAAATGGTCACACTCCCACAAGTATCGGCGTTCATTTCATGGTTAAAATTAAACCTTGACCGTTGTGAGGGTTTAATCTTTTTACTCTAAAAATGTAAGTTTCTTTAATTTTAAATTTGGTACAATGACGTGAATTATTCTTCTTCATATTTTACTAAAATCTAATGACAAATTCGGGTATTTTTGACGTTGTGTAAACAAGTTTCTTTGCGAAACGATTCAAGTCATAGAAAAAATGGCATACATTTTCTCAAAACCACATTATGAAATTTAGCTTACTTATATTCTCAAATTGCATTTCCCTAAAAATTCCCTTGATTAGCCTATAAGAGAACAATCTGAACTACCGAAACGCCTTTTTTCTAAACAAACTTAAACTTTAATACCCGTCTCACCGTCTAACCTGTACCCATGGAAGGTCAAACAGTTTCTATCCCTAAAGGGAATTCCCCGATAATCCCGTAACCAGATTACATTGGTTCAGATAAGATCGCAGTGTGGCAGAAAAACAAGTCTGCACAACAGAAAATTTCCCTAATGGAGTAAAAGCGGACCGGTTTGTCCCTGCTTGGATGAAGTGTCGAGAACATTCGATGCGGCGAGCCCAGTTTTTTCATCCCCCTTAATAAAAGTTTCTTTTCCGTAATAACAGTACGCAACCGTCTCGTTACAGTGATAGAAGCAAATTTCCAACAAGTAAAATGTCGCATAACAATATTTTTTTAAATTTTAAATTATTTTGAAAATATGACTTTACTGACATAATCTGCGCTTGCTAATTTAGTGTGCTATATCAAACCTACTTTTTGCTCTTTATTTTTAATTAAATAATAAAGTTAATGAAAGTGCGTATTTTTTTCTCAAGTTCAATTTAACATGTATTTTGATTCAGGGCTGGTTTCGATGTTGGATTTTGCGGGACGCGTGATGCGAGAAACATGTTTATATTGATATATAACAGTATATTTTGCGCGTCGCAAGTCTCACATTAAATTAATTATAATTAAAAATTACTGTGTTTGCGCCAGGATCGATCCGGAGATGTTGCGTGTGTTAGACACACGCGATAACCACTACACTACGGAAACCACGAAGAAGTTTGACAGATTTAATTATATGAAATGAATCGTTAATTTCATTTTGGAAGTTATATTAAAAGATCAGTTGTTTTATATTAATTTGTAAAAATCAGCTGTTTCCATTGAACAGCTGATAGACTATAAATAAGATTCAAATTATGTTGTTAAAAATTAGCTAAGTTAGTTTGCCGTGTTTTCGAACAAATTATCGTAATTAAAATAAAAAGGAAGAGAAAACATTAAACATGATTTTTAATTTTAGTTCATTAAGAGAAATTTAAAGAATGTTGCTTGTTATACGTTTTAAGCTAATTTATTAATTTTTTTGCTAAATATTTTTAGAATGCATCAAGAAATTTACTAAAAAAATGTCTAATTATTTTAATCGTACACCTTACTTTTTCACCACATTTTTGCGCTGAAATGATTCCATAGAAGCAATGCGCTCTTTCAACGTCTGCGCTCGACCTGCAAACGCTGCAGCGTTCCGTCAATATTGCGTTTTTCAATTCACCAAACATATTTTCCAAGAATTTCGATCCTAGAATTCCAATCAGCAACCTAATCGAGGCGGGGTGCAGTTGCACTTCCTCCCCCTTCCTACCCTCCAGCACGGCCGTTGCAGACGTTGCAGTAACCAGGGGTGGAATTAATCCACCAGGCTAATACTATCAACGCTTCCAACCAGAAGGGTGGAACCGGTTTTGTGAGGGAATTTTTGTTTTTTGCACTTTTTAATGGAAGCTTGACTTCGACGCATCTATCTGATGTACGATTAGACTTAATACGATTTAATCAGATTATAGGGTCCGTGAGTAGAGGGGTGCTGGGTTTTTTATAAATTTGGAAATTAACCAATCATTTTCTGCAGGAGGTAGCCTATTTGGAGCAGTGCTTATAATACTTAATTACGTTATTTTGTCATACGATGAGGGGTTCGAGATTTTATTGTACAGGCAGTGTACGTAATAAAAAAAATTAATTATTCTACATAAAAATTTGTCTTATGAAATATTTAATTTAAATATTTAATTAAATAAATATTTAATTTATTCAATTACATATTAATTGAAATATTTAATAGCAGTTTATTATATCATTTTAACTGTTATTTAATGATATAATAAAAGGCTTGAAGACATTATTGTAGCTTATAACTGTGTTTTAACAGTATTTTTAATGATACACAAAATTTATTAAAAACATTTATCACAAAATATTGGTGTAGAGATAAATGATTGATTACTTTTGATAGAAAAAATGATTTTGGTTTGATCCAAAATAGCAAACATTATGAAAACGTAGTACTTGAACAACCGCTTCTATTAAATATGATTTCGTGTCCTGTCTATACATTTATACGAATTTCAATAGAAAGCGTGGTGTAATCGACTCTCTAGGTATTAGAGTCGGTGCGCATTTCATACTCCTAGATTTAATTTTTACCGTAACAATGATTGCAAATATCTTGCTTTATTTTTTCTGTTTATGGCTTTCGAAACATAAATAAAATCAGAACCCGGGGGAAAAATAAGTTAACCGAAAACCTGAACAACGTGTCACTACCGGATGATCAAATTTTGTTGAAATTTTAGCCATAAAATAATCACGGCACGCAGCTGTATCGCTGACGTGTAGAAGCGAATTTCCAAAAGTATTTTACTTTACCCTTTTCACGTTCTGATCATAATCAGGATTAAAATCTGCATATATTAGGATTTTATCAAATTATATAATTACATTGAAAATACGAAATAGAACCCTGACCGCCGTCAAATTGAATTTTTTTATTGAAAATTTAAAAATACTAATTAATTCTGTTTTTATAAGGCTGATTTCGATGGGCAAAAAAGTTATAAAATTCTAAATTTAAAAAATTAACCGCTAACTGTTGAACGATTGTTGCTGATTAACTTGCCCAAGCTATTATCAAAAATCTATTACCTTTTCCAATGAAAATGAGCTAGTACTGTAGACACTGATCACGAAAACAACAATCTTGTGATATTGTACATGTCCTTAACGGTCCTTTGGATATAAGAAGTGTTTGCTTGAATGTTTGTGTGTGTGTGTGTGTGTGTGTGTGTGTGTGTGTGTGTGTGTGTGTGTGTGTGTGTGTGTGTGTCACTGACCGAGCACGATGAAATTTTTCTGTTTTTTTTTAATGTTTTTAAAATATCGTTCGTGATCATTTTTTTGAAAAGTAATTAAAATAATCGGATTTCTTGAAAATGACGATATTTTCATTAAATTTTACTCAACTTTAGTAGGTATGTACTAAAACAAATCGTATTGGTCGTTATTCCTCCTCCCCAAAAAATTCAGTTCATAAAAGAAAAAAGGACTTTTACTCCAATCGGTTTTACAAAATAATAATTTTGAGCCCAATTTTAATTAAAGATACGGTTCATGAATAAATCAGAGGTCGGAGTTTATTTTGGTTTCCATTTTTTCGAACCACATTAAGTTACCCGTGGACTAACTTTAGTTATGGAATTTTGAATGTGTGAGATTTTGAGAAATTATTCCGATTTTAGCAAATTTCCATTGGAGTGTTAGCTATTAGAGGGGCCATCATGGTAAGACCCAGACCCGGGATACTGAAATGAGCGCCGAACATGAACTTATGCACCTCTCTTGATCACTTTTACATAAATGCTCACGTTTTAACAAGCTCACGTTTGCAATTTCAGTCCGATCGGATTCAAATTTGATCCTAACCATCTAAATTCATTCAACAATATCAAAATGGTGGTTATTTCGAGTTTTTAAAATTCATAACCTGTATGTGTTAAATACTTTTTGGAAAATCACTATCTTAATCAATCAGCGTTATAAAGTGCATAAGTTTGCATATTGAATTTTCAAAATCCTTTTGATTTTAAGTGATTTAATTTGACTGTTGTTCAGGGTTCATTTTCGTATGTCACATATAATTCGAAAGCGTTAGGTGCGGATGTATGCAGATTTTAATGCTGTTTATGACGGTAAAATTCAAGTTTCGAAAAGAGAGAGAGATGAAAAACTTTTTTTGAAATTCGCTTCTATCACGTCAGCAAGACAGCCACGTTTCGCGGTTATTTTTGTCTATCGAATGTTTGTTTACAAGAAGTTATCACATTATTTTTTTCTGAAATAAAAAAAAAATAATTTATAATACCTCAGCGAGACAGCTGCGTGCCGTCAATATCTTCAACCAACAAAAAAATTATAAATATTATAAGTATATATTTCTCGTCATTTAGAATTTAATATTTGCATTAAACGCTTTGCTTTCGACTGTGTTGTTATTTTAATATTTGCTGATACAGTTCTAAAAAGTGATATCAGCACATTTCGTTTCGTCACTGTTTTGCTGACGTACTGGCTTAATTATTTGTCGCCTAAGTGTAACTTTTATACACAGGATGGGTTGAAAGTTGTCTCTTATCTAAAACTATCACTTACGTTGGTGGTGTAAAGTTCAAAATAAATCACGCGAAAATTACGGAAAACAAGCTTTGAGAAAGTTTCGTTATTCCTTCACAAAAAGTCGTTTCTGGAGAGGAAAAACAAAACACAATTTGCTGAAATTATGACTGTTGAAGAAGGTTCTTAACTGAAATTAGTATGCGAAATTTTAAATATAAAAATAAAGTGTTCACGGGATGGTAGACAGACATGATAATATGAACTACTTGACTTGGCTAGGCATGTAGTATAACGGCCTATTATTAATTCTAACTTTTTATGCCTTAACGTATTTATATATTGCAATGTGCAAGATATACTATGAGTCGGTGACGTAGACTACGTAATTTTAACCAAACGTACAAGCCGATTGTTTGAAATTTTGTACGAAGGTACCTTGTGTAAAGCCCGAAAGATGTATGTTAGGATTTTCCCATTCGCTTCTGTTTCAAATTGTCGAGCTCTGATTCAACGTTTAGCTGGTTTATTTTCTGTAATACTGGCTGAACGGCAAAACCTATCCTAATTTTGACAGCTTCGTGGAGAAAGAGCATAAAATTTCCAATAAAGTTGGTCCAGTAACAGTTCTCGTAAATATAACGGTTACCGGTTAAATTGGCGGAAAGGTTTGCAAGCGCTGTCGTGGATTAATTAAGAATATACTGCCAGATCGGTATCTGCTCTTTGAACTACTCGTTGATAGCGTTGGATTTTTAAACATTTTTTATTCGCTTCATTATTTTAATAATCCATAAAGGATTAACTTTCTTTACTTTCAAAATATTTTACTTTCCTGATACATATTAAAACAATGTATACGTTTTAAGCAGAATTTAACCATATATTAGATTAGATTAGAGATTAGATGAGGGATAGTACAAACCCAGGCACTGCGATCGACTGACCTATTGTGCAACTAAACATCTTAACAATACGTAGTTCAGCAGATTGGTGTTCTTAATAAGTTCCAGTAACCCACTGATTAGCTCACTCTGCTGAAGATCACTAGGGTCTTGGAAACCAAAAACTCCAAGCCTCATACTGGCAGGAGCCTCACAATCATGAATTATGTGACCTGCAGATTCCCTTCCTTCCTGCACAACCTACACACGGTTTCTCCATGGTACATACCTATCCTGTTCATGTACACCCTCAGGCCACAGTGCCCTGTAATGAGCGCTATGATCCTCCTGAGTTGTGCTCTGCCCAGGACATCTGCTGCCCTCCAAAAGGAACTTTTCTTAAGACACTTTATTATGGGAATGCCATTGAAAGACTTGGTGCTGATTGGTAATCCACCTATTAATAACATATCTGGCCAATGATAGAGAAATCCCTAAAGCCGGCTCAGATCCGATAAACTTGTGAATTTAGCCATACAAGCTAGTAACCTTTGTGATGCCGAATGTTTTTGGAAAAGTTATTATTGTTTGACCAAGCAAGAGATAAGCAATAGTGTGTACATTCATGATTACACTTTTCATCAGCTTGCAATAACACTCATCACTGGAAACATCTCAATTTTCCTTGCTTGCCAATAAAGTACTTTTCTTTGATGATAGTTTATAAAGTTAAATGGAAGAAGTAGCGATTTCACTTTTGTCAAGGGTGCCCTTTGAATCAATACTAAAACCCATGGTTTGGGAAATGTATACTATCCAATAGGCCTGATCAAATATACTTTCATTTTTGTTTTTTGTTCTTTTTTTTGTTTTTATGATGAATTTTGTTAATATGATTTTTAAACTTACATTTACCCTACATTTAGTCTGCCGAACGGAAGAATGTAACGGAAATATGGAACGAAAGAGCAAACGAATTTCGTCTCTCTATTCCTGTCTCTTTTTCAACCTCCTTTTTGATTAAACACGTATTATAATGAAAACGATAAATTGCTTTGGTTTCGTTATTTTCCATAGTTGAAGAACACGTGCACACTGTAACCGTTTATAAAACATTTACAATAATTGTTGTTAATATTGCTAGTTTTTAACAACATAACCTGAAACTTATCAGCCTATCAGCTGTTCAATTAAATCAGCTGATCGTTAGTAATTAATATAAAACAATTGATCTTTTATTATAACTACAGTAAATAATATCTAATCTAGGTTCGCGTATTTATTTATTTAGACAAAACAAAATATTTGTAAACATATTCATACTAATTATATATTCAGCAAAGATATCATTAAGAAAAGCTTCGCTTCTCTTGGTAACTCCCCTATTTCCACGCATGTACTTTTTTAAAATTAATTCTTAAATTAATCAACAAAAAACAACATTCATAGCGGGAAAAAGACGAATAAATTAATAAATAACTATATAGTATGTACTATGAAAAATGAAAACGTAAAATCACAATTGCGAACATAATCCATAACCTTAGGGTAGACGCCGGGGAATATTAAATCATCACGGTACATTGCATGATTTCACAAAGTTCACATAACCGTGGTAAATGTTTATTTTTGTAACCAGATGCTGCTGAAGAAACAGGTGAGGACCCGGCTAGTACATATAAACGTCCGATACGATTTGTATAAAAGGTTGTCTGGAAAAATGATAAAAGGTGTCGGAACAGGTTGGGCGATGGTGGAGGGGGCGGATGCGTGAGAAACTTATACTAACTGTGGTCTTAGGTTTGTCAACATACAACCCTCAACATCCAGATTCATATTTTTGCATAACGCACACAGGGGAGGGCGCAACCCCACCAGCCACTTCATGTAGATACATTTTTCATATTTCTAGATCTTGTCTGGTCACTGCGCAGTTACAATGGAGTTCTTTTATCCTGCTATTACATAGAGACTTTAACGCTCGGTTTGACTGAATTCATTTTATTAGTTAATTTTTAATTGAAAATCAGCTGTTGGAGTGGCCATCGTAGTGAATACTCAAGCTAAGAAATGAGTGCATTTTCTGACATCTAGGAATATTTTTTTGTATTTCTAGATCTTGTCTGGTTACTGCGTAGTTACGATGCAGGTCTTTTATCCCACTATTACATAGAGACTTTAACGCTCGGTTTCATTGAATTCATTTTATTAGTATTTTTTAATTGAAAATCAGCTGTTGGAGTGGCCATCGTAGTAATACCCAAGCTAAGAAATGACCGCGGTTCCTGACATCTGGATACATTCTTCGTATTTTTAAATCATGTCTGGATACTGTGTAGTTACAATGCAGTTCCTTTATCCCGCTATTACATAGAGACTTTAACGTTCGGTTTGATTGAATTCAATTTACTAGTTACATTTTAACTGAATATGAGCTCTTTAAATTGCTATCATAATAATCAAGCTATGAAATGAGCACGCTTCATTACATCTAGGTACATTTTTCATATTTTTATATCACGTCTGGCCAATACGTAGTTGCAACAAAGATCTTTATCCCGCTTTTACATAGAGATTTCGAATTTCAGTATATGACTGAATTCATTTTATTTGTCGAATTTTTAAATACAAATAAGCTATTTTGAGTCCGGTAAGCTATTGAAATGGTCATCAGTGTGTGTGTGTGTGTGTGTGTGTGTGTGTGTGTGTGTGTGTGTGTGTGTGTGTAAATAAATATATATATGTGTGTGTGTGTGTGCGTGTGTGTTGGAGTTGGTGGTGTTGGAGTGGATATTTATATCCACTTTCGGACCACTGAAATAATGATGTGGAAGTCAGGATCAGTGCTCATTTTATGGTACCAGGCCTAGGTCTTACTATGATGGCAAACCCAACACAAGCGCGCACAACACACACACACACACACACACACACACACACACACACACACACACATATATATATATATATATATATATATATATATATATATATATATATATATATATATATATATATATATATATTATTATAAATATAACTAAAGTGTGTGTGTGTGTGTGTGTGTGTGTGTGTGTGTGTGTGTGTGTGTGTGTGTGTGTGTGTGTGTGTGTGTGTGTGTGTGTGTGTGTGTGTGTGTGTGTGGGCGTGCGTGTGTGTGGGGACTCTCACGTTTGAGGTTTTGAGCCGATTTGATTCACAAAAACTTAATAACAATTATATTTAACAAAAAAAATAAAGTTTTCATTGAAACTTGTTAAGCCATCTTAATGTAATTTGCTTCATTTTAAGCAATTGAAGCACTTCTAGTATTAAATAGTATGTCGGTTTGTGATTGCTTAAAACCTTGTCACAGCCCCATATATATATATATATATATATATATATATATATATATATATATATATATCAAAATGTGTGAAATTGTTTCGAAAAAACCCGCAAAGTATGTCTTTTTCGTAACAAAAATAATTCAGACATTCGGAATGGTCGCCATTAGTGTATGGCAGTTTTAGATTATCTTAAACCTTGTCATAGCACTAAACCTTTCTATAACACTAAAAAAAATTTCATCGAAATGCGTGAATCCGTTTTCCTTTGAAAAGCTGTTCAAACGCGCAGCGAACCGAGACTTTCATATTGTAGCAAATCTTTTGAAACCACTACAATAAGATTTTTTTTAATCGGCCTTTGCATGATGTTCACATCTACACTCATCAGCGTCACCACGCAATTTTTTCATTGAAGTTAAAAAAAAATCATCGACAACTTTAGATCGCCTAAAATCATGTCGCAGACATAGTCGGGATTTTTTTCTAAATTTGAGTTGAGTTAATCACTTTCATACAAGTACACAACCAAAATTTAACAAAATCCGATGAATTGATTTTTGGGAAATCATGTTTCGTTGCTACGAGAAAAATGCTACCGTATTTTTCGTAACAACCTCAACGGATTTTAAGCAAACTTAGGCTTTCTGTTTTTAATATTGTTTATTCATACATTTGCCATCATTTGTGTATCGAAACAATGCACGATTATCGAGACGGATCGATACTATCGAAACTTCGTGTATTGTTCCTTAAAACTGTACAAAAGTGGTGGGAAATATTTGAATAAACGGAAATAACAAAATTACAAACCGGTTGACTAGAGCGAAGTAAACGGAATAATGGAAAAATAAACCCTTACCACTTTATTTCGATATCTTTAGAAACGAATTATTTAAAGTAAATTGCAACAAATTTGTTTTATTGCATCATTTTAAATAATTTCATTTAATTGAAGACGTTACAACGACGTTTCTTTCCTAAACTGTGATTGTGTTTACTTTTGTTATTTTCAATACAAAATTAGATTAAAAACACCCCCTGAAAATGGCCGCCGGTAAAGCAATGCGTAATAGACCTTCATTTCATACAAAACCATCTAAAAGTGTTATTTGCCCATTAAGTTACTTTCTCTAAAATGTAACAATATCCAATGCAACTACCAACCCAGCCATCGCTTTTATTTCGAAACATCCCTCGAATAAATTAAAAATAAATAAAAAATATTTTGTTTCACAGGTGAGGGTTGCGCCCCTTCAAGAGGGTAGTTATGACAATTGATAAAGGCAGCTGGGGGGGAGGAACGACCATCGGTCGTCCACAAACTGTAAATAAGAATGGTGTAATTTTATATGAAAGGATTGGAGGGAGTCTTAAAGTCATAAGGGGTGGGCACAGGGATATATAGCCTAATAAGAAGGTTAACTTTTGAAATCAATAGAGTTTCTCATTGATTGGCAAAATTTTAATTGACCAGTTATTGTGAGTAAGTGTACGACCAAACGTTTGCAATTTTAGTCTGGTTTTATTCATACTCGAGTATGAATAAAATAAAATTTATTTCAGCATCCGTTCTACCGTTTCAAAATGGCGGATATTCATATCATTTAATCATTTTACTATTTGTGAAAATCAGATTTCATCATCTAAATCAGCTGTTAAAATTCCTATAAATCAGCTTTTTAAATTTTAAAAATTCCACTGATCACAACAGTGAAGTCAGATGTTCAGTGAAATGTTGTAAAAACGTGGATTTTTTTTCAAATGTACCAGGGTTAATTTTATTTCAAAATTCAAAACAAAATCGTATATTTAAACATACGTACATGTGGTGACGTACATTAAATAGTGACACTTTTTGAAATTCTCTTCCATGACGTCAGCGAGACAGCTGCGTGCCGAGGATATCAGTTTATTTTTGTAGCGTACACGGGGCGTGTATGTGTTTATTAGGACTCTAGTTCTCTATTTTCGATGGATTCAAACTTGACACAAACATCATTGCAGCTTGGAGAAGTTCACTGCCTAGCAGAAAACGTTCAAAATTTTCAAAATTGCAGATAAATCAAATTTTTAAAAACACTTTTTTACGTTGCACTTTTTTGAAAGCCTGATTTTAACATCGTAATCAGCGTTAAAATTACTTGCAATCAGGGTTTATTTACACTGTAATATATTAAAAATACTATGATATTCAGATTTTAATGCTGACAATGATGGTGAAATTATATTTTCTAAAAAGGTTTATATAAACAAAATATAATTTGAAATTTATTACCATCACGTCAGCAAAAAGCTGCACGGTTCGATTATTTGTTACTTCAGACTATTAGATCACGTGATCAGGATTTTTACTCTAACATAAATTCTGAAAAAACAATGGATCCTTAAATGAAATTCTTTATCAAGTAACAGAATCATTAATAATCGCAGGAGAAATTCAGATGTAAATTAATTTAAAACCCCGAATAGCTATTTTTTGAAATTTCACTTTGAAATAGCCCAAAACAAAGATGGAATTACCCTTGATTTCTTGACATTGGGTTACATAAAGTACCTCTGAGAACTTGGTATTATCCAGGATTTCCTATTAAAAACGTATTGCTAATTAACCAAAAATACCTGTAAATAGACGTGCGTATAAATATTGTCAGTAGGACGCAAATTATAAACTGTTCCTAAGGGGCACATTGTACTGTCATAGTAATGAAACATTCCTTTGAACAAAGATCTTTGATGAAATAAATTAGACGATTCTTTGATGAACTAACCCTTTTATCAAACTCTGATGAATCGTTGATAAAGATTTTCAAAGTACTTCAAAATTTTGTCATTTCCTGTTTCTGTCAAATTGTTCCTTCCTCTTCTTTCGTTGTATACAATTTAAAACGATGGCGAAATTGTCATGAACTTTTGAAGCGGTAAAAACATTAATTCTACAATATTAGAAAGAAGAGCGTTTGTGGAATATTTACACTAATACTTACAAAAACCGAGATTTAAGATACACTCATTTTAAAAAATCGTATTTATGACGATCGTATGAATCATGACCTTCCAAATGCAAATCTTTAATAGTAGTTCCATTTACACCTAGTATCTTCTTCCTGTTTATCCACGGTCGGACCCAAAGTCGTTTTCCTAGTTCCTTTCTTTTTCTTTAGTAGGGCCACAACAAGATAAGCACTTAATGCAGAGGTATAAGTCAACATTATTCGATCCATTACAGCTATTGCATTTGAGCAACATAACCCCAAAATATTATTATGTTTTAAATGTTATTAACTATAGTTAATAACCCAGTTGATCAAAGTAATTTGTCGAATGTAATACTTTTTTTGATACAACTTTGACAAATATTTGAACATGATATTTTTAGTATGATATTGTAACATCATTGTAACATGATATTGTATCATACAAAATTTAACAAATATCTTTGACAGTGTTATATGACCCTAAGTAGTCAAATTTTAAAGATGCGTGTATTTTATTTAAGAACTACATTTTGCCAAACTATATCGACCAACAACCCGTTATGCAGCAACTACCGCTAGACGGAAGACAAATATGCATCGTGCTCTAAAAGCCAGGATCGCATCCGCCGCCCCCCTGCCCCGCTGCTGATAGAGGTTATCCGCCCGCGCAGGAGCAGGCCACAGACCACAGTAGCCGGGTGATATACGGCTCTGCGGACCCATTATAAATCATCAGCGGCTCGTTAATACGGGATCAACGCGGAGGAATATTGTTTGTAATTGGTAACGGCGGAGGAATACATTACGCTTACTGTCCGCTTGTATTTGCACGGTCTTGCACGTGACTGCAGCCTAGGATACGTTGGAATATTTCATAAAGCCTATATAATTTATTATTTAATAATATTTAATGTTATTAGTGAATTACTAACGGGAAATGGCCTATTGGAGCTGCCATTATGGTGATACTCATGAAATGAGCTCGATTCTGATCGTATAACACATTTTGGAGATGTTTTCTTTTGCTTAATGTCCATACTTTATGCCACTTAAAGGATGAGGATCAGTATGAACGATAAGGGAAAAGCAACGGGACTAACTGCGGCTTGAAATAAGAACCTTAAGTTGCGCAGTTCAGTGACGCAGTAGACTGGCCGGTGCTTTATCCGCATCGACCACCGAGCCGATGAGATAACATCACGTTTTGGGTTTAAATAATTGTTTCTGTAAGTCTTATTTCAAAATCATAATCACTGTTAATATTGCAAAAAGTAGCACTTTATTTCGTTTCTATCATTGCTTACGCAAAAATTACCGTATTTTAAATCCAATTTCAAAATTGGATATAAATTTGAATATAAATTCGAATTTTAAATTTTAACGTGTGTATAGGCTACTTTTTCAAATCCACTGGACCAAAAAAATATGTCAGTTAACAAGATTTCCGATTATGTATCTGTGCAGAGAAGTAGATTAAACGGTTCGACAGATTTTTATGAAATTTTGACATATTTTTGGGTGCAGACTAATGTTTAATCCTTCGGGAATGTAGTTTGTATCTACGTTTTATGCAACAACTTTTTTAAAAGCCTACAGATTTTGATAAATTTTAGCTCAAATGCAGCCCTTAAACACCCAAACAAAACGATTGTGTGGCGGATCGATTTACGTTGTCTTTTATTTCAAATTTGTTTCTAAATTCAGTGATAAGCTAAATATTTAATTAACAGCTAGTGTACTTTGACCTATTATTTTTGTAAATAGCCTATACTGGATGGTGTTAATTTTTGCATTAATATTACATTTATTTTACCTGAAGTAAAACAGTCATACGTTGACATTTTTTCGTTCAACAAACTGAACTGGAATTAAAATAGATTTAGAAATTAAATTTACAAAACACAAACTTATGACTACTATATTCTCCTTCCGATCAGACGATTTGATCCAAAAACTAATGCTTCAGTATGATCCGCATTTACTGGGACGCCCCGGACAGCTGCATTATTTAAATTTCTAACCAAGGTCGTTATCTGTTTGGGTCACGACTGCAAATACCTAACCTGACCGTTACACGTGGGTTGGCGGAGTTTTAAGTTCGCGTTTGCTGATCGAATATTCGAATCTGTTTGGTGGTTCGCCAAATTGTTTGCGCGAAAACTTTACGCAATCTGAATCGAGTTTGATCATGATCCGTTAAAGTGTAACTGTTGAAAAATACGGTTTATTGGTAATGACTTTAGAAATCGGAAAAGAAAATCTACCAGCTCTCAGAAAGATTCATGGCAGAAATCGAAATATAACCTGACAGTCGTTCAGAGTTTCCAATTGGGTATTTTTCCTGTACAGATCTTGACCTGTTCTTTATTTTTCTTCGAGGATTAGCATTTTTGAACTGACTACTTCTTATCGCGGAGTATGTTTTGCACGGAGAAAAAAATCCAGTATGTCTTCACGGAACGCTCTAACATATTCATACGCGCACGCTAGTGAACGCGGGATTTTTTTTTTTTGATAAATAAAAAATATTTTTGAAGTGAAAAATTATATGGTCGCGGTTGACAAAACATGGGTGTAAAAATTTGCTTTCGCGTCACGCTTGAATCCGTAATGCATACCTCACAGCATATATTGTTTTTGTATATATCTAGACTGGAAGTGACTACTTCTAAACAGCTGATTTCGCAAAATAGCTTCAATGTGATTTCAGTTGAGGTTATGTTAATCGGTCTTGTTAATTTTAACAATGTGTATTTTCTAAATTTGTGTACTTAAATTATTTCATATATATGACCCATACTAATTTTTGAATGCCATAATCATAAATGTTATATTTATTATCATACTTATACACTATAACTGTCATGTATGTCAAAAGTAGGGTTATACACTAATTAATTATTAAAGTCCCTTATATAGCCTAAGATAATCAGATTCATAGTCTGATACAGTTTCAGTTACGTTTTAAGTTGTGTACCTACACACGAGATTAAATTTAATACGAAAATAGTTTTCAAGAGTTGCCCTTTCCTGCTTGCATCTAAATTTGTATAGATGTATTAAATCATAATAGAGAAAAATTATACAGTCAGGCGTGCCAAAAGACTCACTTTTGTCGGTAAGTCCCGCACTGCCTAATTATTTTTTTAATCACAAAACTGATTTTCGTACAGTTATCATAGTGTCCTATTATCATCTATTTTGTTTAAGGCAATGTTTTCTTCTGTTTCCTTCTTGTTTGTATTATTTCTTGTTTTTCATTCGTTCCTCTTGTTATCTTCTATAATTCTTCTTCTCTTTTTCCTTGTTATTCTTCTTGATCTTTTTTTGTTAGTTTTTATTTTTGTCCTTTATTTTCTTTTTCTTGTTCTTCTTTTCTTCCTCTTGCGATCAAGACCGTGTGTTTACCAATTCTCAGTAAGATGGATCAGTTTCGTCTTCGTTCTTCCAAGAAGTCCTTTTCTTTTCAGCATCCATTAGATAGCTTCTGCTTATCCAATATACTATCTCGTAAATTAAATTCAATAACGCAAAATCCCACTCATACTTGGATCACAATAATTTTTGTCACACAGCAATACTTGTATGATAAACATCATCATGTATGATAAATAATTAATTATTGTGTATATCCAAGGACGGATTAAAGGGGTGGAGGGCGACTGCCCTCCCGAGGCAAAAGAAATAAAATATGTAAGAGATCTTATTTGATTTTCTTAAAGTCAGCTTCCTATCGCAGCTTCAAGGAAAGAGTCAAAGAGACATTTGAGGCCTCTGAGGGTTCCGAAACCCAATACATTAGCCTTGTGTGTACATGAGGTTATGTCCGTGTGTACATATTTACGTTTGCGCACCTTAAAACGCTTGTACTGAGGGTGAGAACGGGGTTAATCAGTTAGATATTTTGTGTTGATTCTGTTTTATTTTTCTGTGTTAACTGCAAGAAACAGAAAGATCTTTCTCGACTCTAAAATTGATCAAAATTTTGTTGAGAAACTGTTGTGACGCTTAACCGTAAGATTAACGATCAGCGTTAACGGAAAGGCTAAAGCAACTGGAGTAACTGCATCTGTATACAAAAAATTGTATATATTGACAAGAGGGTAAATTATGTAAATGAAGCCAGTTTTAAAAATTAGGTATCAAAGAAAATTAAGTGATTTTTTTGCCTAAAATTTAGTACATTTTTAGCTTAATGCGTTTTAAATCTCAAAACAGCTTTATAATGCTAGTTTTTGAAGGTATTGTTTCAAAAATTGCCATTTACTAGGCGGCCCTCTTTTAAATTGAATCATCAAACCAACCGCAGCCCCCAAAAAAATTGCATTAATCCATTAGCGTGTGTATCACATCAGATCAAAAAATGATGAGAATTAAAACATGTTTCATCGAAATTTGTCATACAGTGCTGTGTGTGTGTGTGTGTGTGTGTGTGTGTGTGTGTGTTGTATATGATCATGAAAGTTTAATCATGTATTGAAGTTTCGAACATTTTGTATATTATCAGTATCAATAAAATGGCTGAAATACTAAACAGTATGCGTGATTTTATTGACGCGTGTTGCGACATGACTTCACTTTGGAAGGTAAAAAATGAAATGGTCCATTGGAAGATAATTTTTGTAATTGGCTGATGATGTAAGCAACATTTCCCTTAATAAAGGGAAATGGACATTTCATTTCACATAATATACTATCATGAGTGAAACTTGTTGACACAAAATTTGCCCCAAAAAAGAATTTTTTTTTTAGTTTTTCTATTACACATTAACTTCAGAAAAGCAACGCAAACCTCTTCCTCGCTGTACACAAATGAAGATTCAGTATTTGTACGGCAAAAATGTCTGAACGTAAATGGGCTATTAACATTAAACATTGTATGATTACACAGGTGTGTGACATACATATGTTATGCATGTATTATCGTGGCTATCCCGCTGATAGCTTTTGGATTACTTCGAATTGCTGAGTTAGAACTATTGCAATCAGCACTTTCTAACATTGAGGTTAATGTCCAAGGTTGTATTAATAAAAGTAGGTCATACAGTGTTATAGACTTCGCTATTTATTGTGAACAAAAATAAAGAATTTTAATACATATTTTGAGCTCCGAAATGAAATAAATCTATTACTTTAGGGTCAAAAGACGAAACAAAATTTCTGCTCAGAATATTTAGAAATAATAGATTAACAAAATTTCTGTAATTAAACCAAAAATTAAAAACCATGTATTATGATTTCTTTTCCATTTTTGTTTTAACTACGATAATTTGTTAGAAAACACGACAAATTAACATAACCTAAAACTTTTTATAGCCTGTTAGCTGTTTAATGAAATCAGCTGATCTTTACGAATTAATATAAAACTTACCACAATTAAATTAACGATTCATTTCATATACTTAAACCTGTATATATGTGACCTGTAAACTTCTTCGTAGTTTACGTAGTGTAGTGGTTATCGCGTCCGCCTCACACGTGCAAGGTCCCCGTTTTGATCCCGGACGAAAACACAGTATTTTTTTATTACAATTAATTTAATACGAGACCTGCGACGTGCAAAATATACTATTATAGATCAATATAAACATCATTCCATCACGCGACGCTCAAAATCCAACATCAAAACCAGCCCTAAGACATTTTAAACTTTATCGTTTTAAAATGTTTGATAGAAACACTCATTGGTCAAGCCATTGAATGTAAACATGTTAGAATGATAACCCTTATTAGATGTATATGAACTCTCGCTGCTGGTGCTATCTTGCGGCAGAGTGTTCAACTACAGTTATATACATAATGGTACTGTCTATTTTCTCAAACGTCTCCCCCTGTGTTTGCAGCTACCAGAGTTCGTAGCGGCAGATAGTCCAATTACTTGGACTTTAATCGCTGTTATCGAGCAAGGTTTTTATACTTTCAGTCCGTTTATATTCATCGGTCACGTTTCTTCAATCAGAAACTCAACCGAAATTTCACATTTCTTGGACTTTTCTGGTTGTTTTAACGGAAGCTTAAAAAAATTAGGCAGTGCGGGACTGGCCGACAGAAGTGACTACTTCTTTTGGCATGCCTGACTGTATACTTTTTTACGATTATGATTTATTATTTTTATAAAAATTTAGAGAGAAAGGTCAGCTCTTGAAAATTATTTTTGTGTAAAATTCCGCGCGCGCGCGCGCGTGTGTGTGTGTAGGTACACAAATTAACAATTAACTGAAATTGTCACACACAGTCTATGAATTTCAGTATTTTAGGCTACATAAGGGACTAATTTATAACCCTACTTTTGACAGTTATACTGTCTAAGTATAATAATAAATATAATATTTGTGATTCTGTCATTCAAAAATTGGTATAGATCATATACATTAAATAATTTAACTACACAAATTTAGAAAATACACATTTTTAAAATTAACAAGAACAATAAACATATGCTCAGTTCAAATGATGTTAAATCTATTGTGCGAATTCAGCTGTTTAGAAGCAGTTACTTCTAGTCTAGATATATACAAGAACAATATATACTGTGAGGTACGCATTACAGATTCAAGCGTGATGCGAAAGTAAATGTTTATTCCCATGTTTTGTAAACCGCGACCATATAAGTTTTCACTTCAAAAGTAAGTTTTTTAAACACTAAACAGACCACATCACTAGAGTGCGTGTGTGGATGTGGTAGAGCGTTCCGTGACGGTAGAGCGTTCCGTGACGGTAGAGCGTTCCGTGATGGCAAAGTGATTTTTTCCCTGTGAAAAACATACGCCCGTCCCTCGCGATAAGAAGTAGTCACTTCAAAATATCGATGTTTTGACAATTTTTTACTGGAAAATGATCTGTTAAAGTGGTCATCGTGGTAACAACCAAAGCCAGAATTCATGAAAGAACGACGATCTGTCATGTTGTTTTCAATTTGTAGCCTATAGAACTCAATGGATCCTCAATTCTTACTAAAAACAGTAATATTTCAAGACATCAAGTGTTTCAACTTGTAAACACATAAAGTTCTTGGCAATAAAGGTTTAAAAAACCGTTTCGCATACCAAGCGGCATGACGCGAGACAAATTGGGTGTGACTTACGGTGATCTAACTGTCCTACAAACCTTACAGTTTATTTTTACTTACTTAAATACAGTGAGCTGCAATTTTACTGTTCATATATTCGCAATTTTCTACAGCTGCGCAGTAATATCCAATATCGTCCCATTCCGCGCACAGGAGTGGTGCGCGCGCATTCCTGCTCCGCCTATTATTTTCAATTATTCCCGGCCAATAACGAAATCTTCGCGACCGACTGGCGATAAATTAACACTCTGAAATGCATTTCTGCGTCTCATAGCTAATACCTAACATTAACGTGTCAACGTTTCGGCCGTAAATATCGACCCTCTTCAGGTAATGTCATTGGATATGACGGCTGGGCGGGCTGTTATAATTTAAGCAACATTTTGGTCACATTGTCGTTTTACGCTTTAGAAAAATTTACTTGGAATCTTTAGCGGTAATTGTTATGTTTAAGTTCATAAATTATAAGGTACGGACAGTAACGTCGGTGAAGAAGTTTTGGTTGTGTTTTTGTAAAAGCGATGAAATGTGCGTCCTAGAAAAATAGTGGGATTCCTTCAAGGGCAATATTATAAAGGGAAGTAAGCTTCATTGTGTCCGACCTTGTATTGTATTTTTGGTATTTTATTAATAATATAAACAGTAGTTTAATAATAAACAGCTGGACAGAAACAACAATACAGTTCCAATGTGCAGTCAGAGGAGTAAATATAATTACATAAATAGATGAGCAAAAACTGTACACAAAATTTTTCAGATTCGTTTCCCCAAAAATTTTATTTTAGAAGCCATTCTATAAACGGCTGTCGTTTTATTTTTGAGTTACGTTTTACTTTTGAACCTTAAATGATTTTTATTTCAAATTTTCTAGGTTGATTTGAGTTATGAAGCTGACTTGATTTCATGTATGATCGAAATTCAAACAAAACTGATGATCCGATTTTATAGATTTCTATTTTTTTCCCTCGCTATAATCAATTTTGATTAAATCCTATTTTAACAAGAGCTATTCAAGTATCTTTTCTAATTAACAAAATATTCCGATATATGGGAAAAGCAGATCTATATGTCAAACATTCACACACAATCATACAGATGAATAGACAAACAGATATCCTAGTCAAAACAACTGTTTTGAAGTAACTCTTTCTTTACGATTGTTATGGCAAAATTTTGTGATGCAGTGAAACCGAATTGAGAATAACGGAAGGAAATCATGAAACAGCTGGTTATTACATAGACACCAATCAGTGAGTAAAAATAATATGAATTATAAAATCGAGCTACTTGACCATAGATAAACTACTTAGTTCGAATAACTGAAAGGCGAAAATTGAATGAATATCAAACAGAATATTGGAAGAAGTTATAAGTTTAAAATGATAAAATTAATAAAGTGAAATATCATTATTTGTAAGCTTTGGTGATAATAATACGTACTATAATTGTACAAGTGTCGTATTGCAGATGTTATGTAGCACTTGTTTGTGTAACTTTTAGGTTATAAAAAGTAATTTAATGTTGCGATAAGAATTTAAAAAGAGACCGAATGTAAGTTTAAGTGTTGAAGGCAACTGTTCAAGAAAACTATTTTTTGTTCAGATGGCAAGAAAAATCGTACCAGTTTTTCTGAAATGTGTACAGATTAAGAAAGGCAGGAACTGAGGGATGAATTGAAAACAAATTTAGAAGAAAATAGCGATTAAATGGAATCTCAATATGGTATTAGAGCTAGACAAAAAAATGTCTACATGTCAAAAAAAAATACCAAAAACTAATCCTCAGCGACAAAATAATTTGAAGATAGGCAAAAAGCTTTGAAGAAAACTTACTAGAACATGATTCTGTAAACGTTGACCGAGAAGGAGATATAAGAAATGTTTTACGCAATTCTTCAGTAGCTACCGTTAATCTTCTTGTAAATAATAGTGCAGGTCAACCATTAATAGACAAGGGGCAAGTACAAGTCATGAATCTAACTTTGCAAATATAAACGAAGTAGTAATCAGAAAATACCAATAACTGATAATAAAGAACAAATAGAATTTCGAAATAAGCTTTCGAAGGTAATTCAGGAGGACATGATTTACAGTGTGTCCTCCGACTCTCGCAGGAGTCACAATTTGCACATGAGTCAGAAACGACTTGGAATGCATTGGTAGTATAACTATAACTACAATAAGTATAGTAAGTTTACTTATACTATAAATGTATTTCCAGTATATCGTAGATAACGGAGTGAAAAAGGTAGATACCTTTTTCGCAACAATTTTGTTTTACTAAGGGAACATAAAAACGCATCCATCAGAATCTCAGTACATAGATTTATCATGATCAACCTTAGAGTCTTAGAGTCGTGGGCGAAACCAAGAAACCCTTATTAATCTTTGCGTGTGTCTTTCGATAACCCACTTCTTACTACTAAACAATGTGACATATCACTAAAGATTTGGTAAAAATGGTTTTTTGTAGCGGCCCAAAACCAGGAAACCATGAAAAATATAGAAGGTTGAAAAACATATTTCGGGTAATTAAATGGTGAAATCTTAAAGAAAAAGAATTATTTAATTTTATTTATTTAGTGGAATTGCGTGTGGCTCTTATAGAATGTTCCCTGTGTTTTGAAAAATTCACCAACTATAAAAGTTTTTTTTGCAAAACTGGGCAACAAGGAGCTCTTAAATGGTACGCTACAAGATGTACAGTAGAAGCGACGTGTTCTAAGTGAATGGCTGGCACGGTCGAGTCCGTGTCGCGTCATTGCAGACGACACAAAAGTCAGCTGATTCAATCTTGTTGAAACAATATGTCTAAGAACCCTAAATACTAAAAGCATTTTGCTTGACCATTTCATTTTTAATTTCGTAAAAGTTTTTGTTTAGAAATGAACAGATGATTGAAAATTTGTAGTTTTACGTTTAATGAAACTGAACCTTGTCAATTCGCTCGCTACTATCTCTCGGCCAAGTGTCCAAAGAGTAACTAGATTCGCAGCAAGACGCATGCGCCATTAAACGATAGCAAACTAATTATCTGTAAATCTAACCTCAAAGTTAACATAACAAAGCACAACTATTGTACAAAATGTTTAACATATTTTGCAAACTGAATAAAAGTGAACTCGCGCATGCGCACTGAATCAATGCGCCAGTTTAGCCAACCTCGCGTAATGAACACGTGCCCAACGCTATCTACCAACATATCTACATGATCCAGCTGGGAGCCACGCTGGCCACGGCACACTTGAATACTAAACAGATTCAGCATTACCTGCAGTGTTCTTCTTCTTCTTCTTTAAACTGTTGCCATGACAACAACGTGCTGCAACTTATGTGGAATTAGCGACGAATAAGCGAGCCCAGCACGAGTATGTCCACGTTACAAGCTGCGAGTTGTTTGTGTATTATGGTAATTGTTAGCATCCATTGGAAAATTAGGTATTCGAATGGCCATCATGATAAAACTCATACGAGAGACTTTGAAACGAGCATCGATCCTGGCTATTAGAACACAATTGAGGGTTAATTACATTTTATAAGAAATATAAACAGTATATTTAAAAATATATGTGTATGTATGAACTAAAGGTGAAATATATTCATAAGGATATAATTATAATTAAGTTATATTTTAACCTTAATTTGATTAAGGAGACAACCTTCAGCTCGGACGTTGTGTTGCTAGGACAACAGTTAGTCTGCTGCGACTCTGAACTGAGTACTTCAAGGTCGAGACTTATAGTTACTGCCTTAAATGTTATCCTTTTTCTTAACGCCTATCTTCATTAGTCTAACTGGCACACATGATAGACGTTAAGCAACAAAAAGAATCTTTTCCATAAGCATTAATAGCACCTCAGGTAGACTTTAAGGGTTACGAAATTGCTCAAAGGGTTTCTAGGGAACACCAGGTTTTAGGAGAGGACGGACTGTCTTGCACAGAGAAAGAGGATGCTTGAAGGTCCAGCTAGAGCCCTTAAAGAAGATTCTATTAGGCTGAAGAGGATCTGCAGAAAGTGACAGGATTTCTGACAGGTCACTGGACATTCCACACGCATGTCCTGGGGTTTCTTGTCCCTGGGTCATGTCCTGAGTTTCTAGGGACATGTCCCTAGGTTTCTAGGGAACATCAGATTTTGGAAGAGAACGGATTGTCTTGTACAGACAAAGAGGATGCTTGGAGGTCTAGCTAGATCCCTTAAGATGATGCTCTTAGGCTGAAGAGGATCTGCAGAAAGTTACGTGATTTCTGATGGGTCACTGGACATTCCACACTCATCTACACAAAATTTGTTTTTCACATGACAAAAAATCTTGTGTGTAGGAATCGTGGTACAGCTGAGGGAACGGATCAGCATATAATTTTGTACTGTCCAGCTTTGGTCAGGAAATGATTTGAATCCCTAGGCACTCTTTGGATGGGGACAGGCGATGGAACAGGGCAACATCATCCGAATTGACCTGAGGTTGGATTGGGAAGATTGAATAATATGGTACACAATATTACAATATTACAATATGGTACACAAGCTGAGAATCAAAACCAGGATCATGGAAGTCCTCGCTCTCTAGTGGAAAAAATATGACATTATCCAAATAAAATAAAGATTTGAAAACGTAGTCTTGAGTATTGTAAAGGGTGTCTACTGGTACATCTAGAATATTTATCTTTATGAGATTTGCTTATCTTAACAGTTGAAGATGAAATTAAACGATCTTCTTCAAGCCATCAAGAACGGTTTCAACACCACGTTAACGGTTGGTGTTCCCACATAACGTTCTCGGGAGCAGGCATCCCGGCTGTTCGATAATGTTGGAGTATTGATGAGAGGAGTATTGATCTTACTGAGGGGACAGACGATGGATCATCACGGTTGTCTAAAGACCTGAGATTGGGAAGGTTGAATCTGTGAAAGAGGGTACACAATAACCTATATAACAGAATGACAAAACCATGATTATGGAAGTCCTGGACCTCTCGTGAGAAAAACCACAAAAAGATATAAAATTAGGCTAATACTTTTGATAAAACTTTGCTCAAATGTAGTATATGAACACCAAAATAGAACATATGGGTCAAAATATTCCCAAATATCTGTTTTCGGCGCTACTGAAGAAAAAATTGGTTCTTTAGATTTTGCTCAAATTTTGATTAGGTATACATGAAGATTCCAAAGTCAAGTCAGTGTAGAAAATTTTAAATAAAAGAAATAAATGTACAGTTTGAGACTTAATAAGAAAAGCCCCCCAAAAAATATAAACTGACCGCCATTTTTTAAATCATTTTTTGCATTTAGCTAATTTCTATTGATTTGTAACAGAATCGTTAAAATTGTAATAATGATTAATCGAGAATTGCTTTTAACGAATTTATCAAAGTCAGCTGAAATGTACACATACATTTGTCTGTAGACCCCAAAGAGATACTGGCTTGCTATTGAGGAAAACAGATTTTAAAAGTTTTTTGATCTTGCAGTACTACTTTTTCCAAATTCGAAGAAAAAATTATTATTTGAGATTGTGCCTAAATCACTTGGCAAAGAACATTTGAACGGGAATTTTTAAAATGTAGCAACACATAGTTTCTACGTTATACAACAACCCTTAATGTTAGTGAAGTTGTACAATTTCTCCACCCGTCGCAGCACTGTACATATACATCAAAACATTGAAGTTTTGAGATTATAATTCAT
Organism: Callitettix versicolor; assembly: GCA_022606455.1. Classification (NCBI taxonomy): domain Eukaryota; kingdom Metazoa; phylum Arthropoda; class Insecta; order Hemiptera; family Cercopidae; genus Callitettix; species Callitettix versicolor. The sequence goes on from CM040186.1 coordinate 30,287,508, forward strand.
TTATAAGTGTTGATGTGTATTGGTTAGATTTGGTACTATGACTAGAATTTTAGAAATATGTAAGGTCGATCTTTCGAATTATCTTTGTTAACTGGAGTTTTTTTTAATTATATTAGACTATATAAGCCCATATATTAGACTACATAAGAAATGAAAAACGAACAACCTTATTGATTTTTTTAAATGCATCTGGACGGCAGATAAAAAATATTTCAAACTAATTAAACCTCAAACAAATTTCAAACTCGATTTGTTTAAATCATTTCATGCCCTTTCATACAATAAATAATGCAAAAAAGGTAACAATTAGCTCGGAAAAGTAGTTGTTGTAACATTAATACTTAATTGTTAACAGCCGAAATAGCTCAGTTGGGAGAGCGTTAGACTGAAGATCTAAAGGTCCCTGGTTCGATCCCGGGTTTCGGCACTAGGTTTTTTATTACTTAATTTAGCGATGAATTAAATTATAAAATTTAATTTAATATTGTATATCATTAAAAGTTGTTTCTAGTACTCTCTCAAAATAATATAGCCTTCAATTTTTGCTCTTTTTTAGGTTAAAAGTTATGTTCATGTAAATTCTTTCATTTTCTTTACATGCGAGCACATCATTGAATGTAGATTTCAAATTTCCATACAATCACACAAGGTGGGATTCGATGTGACCTTCAGGTGAGGCATTATTTAAATATATTTTAAATTGGTGTCATTTTAAAATTAAAAGCTGATTTATATGTTTATTTATTACATTTATTTCTAGTAGAGAAAGTATTGTTATCAACTTAAATTTCTAAGTACATATTGTGATTTTAATGCGTAAATATTTTTTAGCGAATGTTCATTGAAAAAATGAGCTATTGCAGCATCCATCATGGTAAAACCCAAAACCAGGACTTTGAAATGAGCACTGATCGTGACCTCTAAATCACGTTTTTGAGGGGGTGGTTAAAAAATTACGTATTCGTAACGTTACAATCTTAAATTTCTTTAAAAATTTTATTTCACTATCGTTAAAAACCGTTTAAATTAGCAAGTCGAATTTTTAAAATCTGTTAAGATTAAGAATTTTATTTTGACGGCGGTCAGGGTTCATTTTTGTACTTGCACACAAGTTTAAAATAATATTATATACAAGTTTTAATGTTGATTATGATGTGAAATAAGAGTTTGAAAAAGAGTAAAATACTTTTGAAAATTCATATCTATCTCGTCAGCGAAACAACTGAGTGTAGAAATTCTTTTTTTTTTTTTGTATTTATAAAGTTAGTTTTAGTTAGATCTTTACAAAATTTATAAGTTTCGTTATGTTAGTACCAAAAAAAAAAAAATACTGGTCGCTATTTCAACAAAAAAATCATTTCAAAAATTATCAACAAGAAATGGCCTAATTCATGAAATTCGATTTTTTTTTAATTTTTGTCATATATGTAGATTTAGTGGCGTATTTTCTTGGCTAGCTGCGAAGCTCAAGGATTAATGACAAAACAAATGAACGTACATTTCTCAAGGCCAACCATATAAAGTTACACATATTCGTCGTTATTCCGAATATTAGAAAAATTAAATTAAAACGATATTTATTTGAATGTAAAATTAATATTATTTTACGAGTTATTGCAGCATTACAGCTCCTATTTTACCGCAACCTGCTTTACATGTCTTCGCAGACGGAAGCGAAGACTTTCTTCACTATTAATTGACGACATAACTACAGCAACAGGAAGTGAGTTAGGAGACGGATATGGCATTTTAACACAGCAAGTCTTCGCTCTGTGAATAGCTAGCTGGAATAAAATTGCACGTAAACTATTCATGTTTGTGAGTCTAGTTTTTGTTTATATACTTAACTGATGAACTAGTGATGGTATATTGTTTAAATTTTTTTATTTGATTATTACAATTACCTATTTAATTATTGTAGTTCAATTATTTTATTTAAAAAAACACTATTTTTTAATTTAGGGTCCAACCTTAAATATTTTGTGATGATACACGTGATCAGCCCTCTGTACATTATTGTATTGTTCTCTTAATTACTAGGCAGATTAAATTATTACTTTTTAGATCATTTTTTTAGTTTTGTTTGTAGATTGTCAAAATCTTTCAGTCGTTATTAATTTACTATCGATTTTTGTAAGAAATTCAAGATAAATTGATTTATTTAAGTAAAGTGTTTTTGATTTGTAAATTTCAATATATGGACCTACATGTATAGTTTAAATATAGTAGATTAACACTAAAAACTAAATGAGAGCCTGTATCTTCAACACGCCACTGGAAAATAACCTAACTTGAGTCAGGGTAACAAATTTTAAATTAAATAAAACCTTAATTATTACCTTAATATTCATTCATTCAATATGAACACTAATTGCCAGTGAGATTATTTTCCAATTCATGCTACTATTATCCTGTAAATTTCTTTTATTTCAAATTTGGCTCAATTACTTTTAACTATAAATGTTAGTAAATGACAAATTTTATCAATATCTGATAATATGCTTTTGAGAAATTAGGATTTTTGTCGACAACTTTTTGATCTAATAGAAATTTTACTGATACATTTTGACAAAATTAGATCAAAACCGTTTAAGCCAATTATGACAAATTTATATTTTTGCTAACACTGAAGACATTCTTTACCAAAACGAATATATTTGATTTTTTTAAAACTTTTAACAGGCTTAGTTATCCTATAATTTTTGGCAATTTTATTAAGTGGCTAAACCTAAAAATTGAGCGCTTAATATTTGTGTGTGACTGAATTGATTTATGAATCCTTAAATTTGAGCAAATCTGATCAAATGATTTTCAGAAATTACGACTTCTTTTCTTTCGAGATCACCGGATTTTTTTATACGTTATTTATGGTTTTTGACCTTAATTACATTTTCTAGACCAACTTTAAGAAACTGAACTGGTTTTACAATTATTTCCAAAACGGACTCTACGTTTACTTTATCGATTATGAGAAAGTTCGTGCAACATTTTTTCTAAAATTATAATACTGTAGTAAGCAATATTTTGCAATCGTATTAATCAAAACTTTTTGAATACCCTGTATATTAATTATAAATGTAAATAATTATACGACTCGGCTCACCGGGTCGGACATGTTGGCAGAACACAAGGACACAGGACATCGGGCATCGGACATGGAGGACGTGGAGCAAGGCAAGTGCAGACAGGCAAGGCGGAGGAGTGGAGTGGACAGACGGACGACACGAGCTGCGTGCAACGTGTCAAAACAAGAAAGAAAAGTCCAGAATGAGTTGAACCTAGAGGTGGGCATGTCGGTGACTTCATATATCTGTGACTGTGACAAGACAGATCACCTGTGATAAATACATGTGACGTCACTGTATGGTGATTTCGTTAGCAATATGGTTGGTTGGTGACATAAGACAGTATTTGTTTTGTTTATATATATATATATATATATATATATATATATATATATGAATTATTATTGTCCCATTAAACAATGAAACATTTTTAAAAAATGCTGCTTTAAAAAAATCATGTTATTTAAGGCAAAACACTGTTGATGAACCCGTTGTGTGTAATTTTATATTTTTTATTTTGAAATAAGTTTTTTCTTTGACTAAATATCACTTGCTTTGAAAGCTTCAATTCCTGTTGGATTTTTTAAGTTATAGTCTAAATATTTATTCAAACAAAAATCATTAGAGAAACTAGGTAAAATTAAATTTTAGGTCGCGCATGTAAAGTGTGATTCATTTAGTCACATTTCACTTCTGTAGTTAGTAGCTACTACCTACAGCTACAGCGACGGGTAGTAAATCACAAGTTAAAACCGCAGCGTTTCTGTAGTAGCAATCACAGTTCGTACTGTCAAAGTAAAATCACTGTTAGTCACATCACTACTATAGACAAAATCAATCCACAGTTGCCGTTATATCTCCTACTAGACGATACTGAGTCACTGTAATCGACCGTCACAGATATATTTTCTGTCGTCACTGTTAGTGACTGTGACTTAAAAATACCTGTGACAAAGTCACAGTGAAATATTGGTCATCTCTAGCTGAACTCCATTACAAGGGTTGATGGGTTCGTAGATAGGCCCTCTAAATGTATTAACACACGAGCGTTTTACCGGGAAATTTCTTGCTTTGATTTTCATATATATATATATATATATATATATATATATATATATATATATATATATATATATATATATATATATATATATATATATATATAGTTGGATTTATTTGTTGCGATCACGTGGTTTTTGCGAAACTATGACTAGCGATTGGGTGCCGAAATTTGATACTGTATATGTAAAAACGTACTTTCATCGTTAGACCTTGTTAAGACGCTGGTACGATAGATATTTAAAAAAAATTCATTTCTCTTTTCAACAGTTTCAAAATAGCATACAAGTTTTTAAAAATTCGTAACTTTTTTGTTTACATTTTTTTAAATCCTATTCACGGTCGTAATCAGTGTTAAAAACTACTAATTTTTTTTTTTTTCAAAATTATGAAATTTAATTTCAAAAAGTGTAAGTTAAAGAAAAATACTTTTGAAAATTCGCTTCTATCATGTCAGCGAGACAGTTGCGTTCCGCGATTATTTAGAAACCATAAGATGCCCTATGTGCAAGTACTATAAGAGACTTGACATACTACCGTAAGTCTACTTTTTGATCGCACGAGAGCTGCAAGATAAGATTAAGGAAGTGGTTTCCTGTTTAACCTTCATGAAATGTCAGACATCAGCTGATCTACTAGATATAATCGTCCGCAGCACGCGTAGTTTCATGTCTTCCCGACAGAATACGCTGTGTTTTGGATATCGTTTTCAGATAAGAATTGTATTGAATTATGCAATGCTGACAAACATGATGGTCAGGCATTTCAGAACGTTTTAACGAAAAGCATTTCATGTAATTATCACCTACAGTTGGCGAACTCGAACCTGCGACCTTTTACATTTGTACACATTCTACTAGTTTATGTTCATCACTTATGTACTAAGATCAGGATTAATGTTCTGATATTCTCAAAATTTAAGAAATTTATAGTTTTAAATATATATATATATATATATATATATATATATATATATATATATATATATACACAATAACCTTTGTTGGTGATTAATTAAAAAAAAGTAAACATTACGATTTTATCGATCCTAATAAAATTTTATGCCGAAACCCGGGATCGAACCAGGGACCTTTAGATCTTCAGTCTAACGCTCTCCCAACTGAGCTATTTCGGCTGTTAACAATTAACATAGTAAAAATTAATAAGAATAATGTTAATTATCGACCATTGTTGTGAAACCCATACCCGAGAACTTTCTGAGTGAGAGCAAATCCTAATCTCTTGATCGTTTTTTGAGGGATTGTTAAAAATTATATACATACATATATACTGTGTAATATATATATATATATATATATATATATATATATATATATATATGTGTGTGTGTGTGTGTGTGTGTAACTGAAGTACCAGTCAGTCTGCTGCCTCTCTGAATTGCGCTCCTTGAGGTTGTGGGTTCCAGACGCAGTTACTACCGTTGCACAAAAATAGCTAGTAGCTAATACAGTTTTGCTAATAGTTTGAACAAGTTCGTTACCGTACGGTATCCGTTCTGCTCTTTCAAAAGACGGCAATTTCAAAACCTAAAAACTATATCTTTGTATCTTACTTTTTTGGAAAATCCAGTATGTAATCAGTGTTCAAAATGTACTCACATAAGCATGTTAAGAGGGTTCATTTTCTGTATTTTCAATGCAACTGGAAAATTTTAAATGCTAATTGTTGCAGTTTTTAATAACGAATATGATTGTAATAATTTTTCAAAAAAGTGTATTGTATCGTTATTATTGTATCCAAAAATTACTGTAGTATCGTTACATTTTGGAATTTCATTTCCTTCACGAATGCCTGGAATATCCAAACATTATTGCTGATAGTGGTACAAATGAGATGAACGTAAACACATAGACGCGATAATAGATATCTAAGAGGTCGCAGGTTCGAGCCCGCCAACCACCGATGATAATTATATGAAATGTTTTTTTTTTAATCATGAATAGCCTGACCATCTTATTGTACAGTCAGCATTGCATAATTCAATACAATTCTTATCTGGAAACAATATCCAAAACATACAACGTATTCTGTCGGGAAGACATGAAACTACGCGCGGCGCGGACTATTTTATCTGGTAGATCAGCTGTTGTCTGACATTTCATGAAAGTCAAACAGGCAACCACTTCCTTAATCTTATGGCTCTGCTGCAATCTTGACGCTGTCAAGTCTCATACAAGTACCTGTACACGGGGCATCCTATGGTTTCTAAATAATCGCGGAACGCAACTGTCTCGCTGACGTGATAGAAGCGAATTTCTGAAAGTATTTTCAGTCACGAACATTTTGGAACGCCAGCGGAACATTCGTTTTCAAATTTGACAAAGACAATTTTACCGTATTTTCTGGTTATCAATTGTCTTCTGTATTTTCTTCGACCGAAGAAGATAATCGACTGGTAACAAACGTAGTCACAGTTCCATTAGAATAAACGGGAAGACACTCGGCTGCATTGTTTTGATTTATCTTGCGCCCGGAGCGTCTCCAAAAACTGGGTTCAAATTACAGTAGCGGCGCCCCAAAGTGGTTACACGTCGTTTGAAATTTATCAGCCTGTGCAGTAGGTAGCTGCAGCCCAGGATAGCTTGACGACTTAATAGCTGCGGCCATTTTGTCCTGCCCCGCCCCCGTTTCTTCACGGCCCCTTTAATTGCGTAATATTCGCCAAGATCGATTAAACAGATTTGTTAATTTCACAATACAATATTTTTGCCGGTGCCACTTTATTTTTTAAAAACGAAAACTTCAAAGTTTGTAGCGAAAATTTCATTTAAAAGTGTTTCGAATAAAGATCATCGTCATCATAAAGACTTCGTTTATCGTGTATCATTTAACGTGTATCATATTATTTATCGTTCATCATAAAATTGAATCAATAATTCAATACATGTATATTTGGCATGTATAATTTCTTATATGACGTGTATTATTATCAAATCTGTCATTTTACGTAAATTATTCGTCATAGATCATTTGTACGTGTACGTTTAATGTTATTGATATGTATCTAATGCCACTTATCGTTTGTAAGTGTATGTATGTTGTTACTGATATGTATCTAATGCCACTTATCGTTTGTAAATGTATGTATGTTGTTACTGATATGTATCTAATGCCACTTATCGTTTGTAAGTGTATGTATGTTGTTACTGATATGTATCTAATGCCACTTATCGTTTGTAAGTGTATGTATGTTGTTATTGACATGTATTGTATGTCATTTATAGTTTGTATGTGTATGTACGTTGTTATTGACATGTATCTTATGTCATTTATTATTTGTTTGTGTACCTTTGATGTTATTGACATTATTGTATGTCATTTATCATTTGTATGTGTACCTTTAATGTTACTGGCATATATCTATGTCATATATCATTTGTATGTGTACCTTTGATGTTACTGACATATACCTTATGTCATATATCATTTGTATGTGTACATTTGATGTTATTGGCATATATCTTATGTCATTTATCATGTGTTTGTGTACCTTTGATGTTATTGACATGTATGTCATTTATCATTTGTATGTGTACCTTTAATGTTACTGGCATATATCTTATGTCATATATCATTTGTATGTGTACCTTTGATGTTACTGACATATATCTATGTCATATATCATTTGTATGTGTACCTTTGATGTTATTGACATGTATGTTATATGTCATTTATCAGTTGTATGTGTACCTTTGATGTTACTGACATGTAACTTAAGCCGTTTATCGCGTGTATGTGTACGTTTGATATTATTGATATGCATATTATGATATTAGCTGTGCATCATATGACACTTAGAAAAAGGGTTTTCCAACTGTTTTGTTAACTGTTTGCTCTGGTACTTGGTCCATTTCATCCTATTTCTGCCTTATTTTCTGGACATCTCAGATCAAAATAACTTCCAAGAAAGCAGCTTGAGTAAACGAACGTTGAAGAGGCTAATGCATTGGACCGTCTTCTAACTCTACAAATAAGAAATATGAATTCCGTATTAGGATAACAGCATAATTTTCTTGAGGACATTATTCTGAACGTATTGACGAAATAAACTTTCCCTCAAGGAAGGCTTATAAGACAACAAATATCTGTCAAATATTTTACCTATTTCAAGAGTGCATATTATTCTGAACCACAGAACGATTTGATTTTGTATGCAAAAAAAAGTTGTGCCGAAACCCGGGATCGAACCAGGGACCTTTAGATCTTCAGTCTAACGCTCTCCCAACTGAGCTATTTCGGCTGTTAACAATTAACAGTATATGCGATAAAATAAACTGTATTGTTTTTCTTACTGCACTCTGTTCAGTATTGACCTAGATAGTACTACTGCAAAAAAATAAGCAAAAAAAGTATGGTGCAAAGTCATTACACAGAGTGTATCACTTAAATTTTTTTTTCTCCAAATAATGCTCGTAATATATCTAGTCACTCGTTTTTTTTTTTTTAACTTTTGCAGGTATGATTCATAACTCTAATCAGTGTAACAGAGAATGTGATCAGACAGCGATATGGAACTTGATATAAACTGAATGTTTACTTCTGTTGTATTATCCCATCCTCTAGTTTGAATCGAATCGAATCTAGTTAATAAATGAAGACCAAAGGTGTTTGAAAATATTTTGACCATAAACAATAGGCCGAAAAGGCATACTGATGCTGGTTTATTGTAGAAGTTCTAACTGATATAAAGTATTAAGAAGATTATTACAAGTATGATATTTAAAAAAATTATTTATTATTTTGACGAATATCTTCAAGGTGGGGATACTTAACGTGACGACCAATAGTTACAATTTTAATGACTTATTAAACAGGTCCTGCATTTCAACCACACCTCGTACACCCATCATTCTCCAAGACGTCTGAAACTTTTCAGCCCACTGTTAATCGGCTGATTTATTTACTGGGAAACATAACCTAGAATTAAAGCTTTTACTTTTGGTTAAAACAACACAAGACAAGGTAATTGTTTATAATACAAGACTAATGAAAATGAATCAAGATGCGGGGCTATAAATCAATATGGCTACTGTAAACCTCTCAGCTGGGATCTTTAATTATTTATTTTAATTTCTGCAATGCCTTCTACATCTGTGTGTATAATTACTTAGTCGTTAATCAAGGAAGCCGTGGATTGTCATCTCGGCTATGCGTGCAGCTGAGGTAAGTCTTCAAGTAGCAAGCGGTGTTTTGGGATCTCTTTTATGTTGTCACGAGAATGTTTAACAGTCACGCACCTCTAGCGTTTAAACAACGTGTCGAAAGAAATAAACATTTGTTTAGTGTCTGAGTAAATTGTTTTATTTCCACTTTACGCAGTGTAGATAAATTATTGTAGTCTTGAAAAAAATTAATCTAGTGCCGGCTTGTACGAGACACCGGTCAGTCTGCTGCGTCTCTGAACGTATGCTCATCGAGGTTATAGGTTCGAGACTATAGTTACCGCCATAAGCTTTACCCTTTCTGTGAGCACTGATCCCTCGTCCTAATTAGTCAACTAGCATTATTGGACTTTAAACAAAAGACGTATTATTAATAATTTTTGCTCAAATGTATTAGCCTACATAAACACACAAAAAGTTTTTTTTTCAAATTAAAAACAACTTTTTTGAAAACAACAAAACAGAAATATTTTTTCAAAAATAAAAAAAAATGGTTCATTAAATTTTGCTCGAATTTTGGTCATATTCGAAGAATCTTAACTCAAGTTAGCGTAGCAAATTTTAAATTAAAAAAATTACGATGTGGAACTTCCAAGAAAAAACAAAAAATAAACCATGACCTACATTCATTATTAAACCATTTGTTTGCTTTAAGCAAATTTCTGTTGGTATAGTGGTAATCATAAGATGATCCCGGGGCGATAAAATGTGCACCGATCCTGCCTCTCGAAAATCTTTCAAGTTTTATGGCAGAATCAATTTGAATTCAATAAAGTTTTTTCACGCTGCTGTTTATCTACCTATACACATCGCTGGAGCGACTTAAGTGTTTAGTGAAATTTTGCACGTTTTTGAGGTTTGCTGACATCTGGTGACAATTTTTTTAATTTTTCAAAAAACTAAACCCTTTTACACAAAAAAAAACTTTTAAAAGTCGTTATTTTCATAATAGGCTCAAGTATTTTGTTGAAGAAAATGGTCCACCACATATGACCAAACAAAACGACATGGCTCTTCCAAAACATTCGGCTCTTTTGCTATCGACAAAAAACGGCTAGGAAAATAACAGTGTATAGTCCCTAAAAATAAGCCAACAGTCATTTTTTTCATCCCAATTGATTTCTTAAACTTTATAGAATAAAAATAATGAAAAAATTTTTGAAAACATTTTGGAATAAGTTGGAATTCTCTGAAACAGCTGAAAATCTGGAAGAAGATATACCACCCAATGCTGAAGAAATTAAAGAAGCAATTAACAATCTAAAAAATAATAAAGCTAGCGGAGAAGACTTTCTAACAGCAGAACTTTTGAAATGGTCTCAATTAAAAATCATTGAAGAGCTGCAGTTAATTTTTGAAGATATTTGGAGAACAGAGAGGTTTCCAGAGGAATGGAAAGTGGCTCTAATACACCCATTGCATAAGAAAGGGGACAAACAAAATGTTGAGAACTATAGAGGCATCTCTCTTCTGCAAATTGCATGTAAGGTATTCTCAAGAATCCTGCTGAATAGAGTAGAGACATCACTTGACAACAACTGGGAGAGTATCAAGCTGGTTTTCGAAAAGGTCGATCTTGCTCAGAACAAATATTTAACTTAAAATCCATCATTTGCCATAGGTTACTAAATTCAAAGGACAAAGTTGTGACTTTTGTAGATTTTAAAAGGCCTTTGACTCGGTTGATAGAGAAACCATAGATAAAACAATACGTGAATTTGGATTTAAAAATAAATTGGCAAACTTAATACGTGAAACACTTACTGACACGATTTCAAAAGTATGGGTGAGATATCAAAACCTATTAAGATAAATACAGGTTACGGCAAGGTGATGGTTTATCACCTCTTCTGTTCAACTGTGTTCTAGAAAAAATTGTCAGAATTTGGAATGTGAAGCTAAAAGAACATAACATTTCGCCAGTAACTTTGGGGAAGAAAAATAAAGGCATTGAAGTAAGTTGCCTGGCATTTGCAGACGATTTTGCTATATTGTCGGACACCCTAAGAAATGCAATAATACAAATCAATCTCTTAAATGATAAAATAATCTCTTAACTAATAAAACAGGTTTGAGAATCTCCGTAGAAAAAACTAAATTTATTACAAACATCAAAAACGCTCCAAATATTTTTGGTTACGGATATTGGTGCAGGGGAAAAAGTAAAGAAATTCAAATATTTGGGAGAAATGATCCAAGACAATGGCTTGGAGAAATCTGCTGTTGAAGAAAGGGTACGCAAAATGGAAAGAGCATATGGTATCACTAAAAATTACTATAACAAAAAGTGCTTATCTAAAAATCTTATATAAAATAAGGCACTACACTACAGTAGTGAAACCGGAATGCCTGTACGCAAGTGAATGCTTGGTACTAAATTATAATTTAGATAAACTGAAAATACTAGAAAGGAGAATCATGAGAAAAATTTTAGGCCCAGTGAAAACTAAAGAAACATGGAAACTAAGATCTAATGATGAAATATACAGGAACATAGAGGACATGACAGAGACGATAAGGAAGAGAAGAATGCAATTTTTTGGACATATATACAGAATGAATGATTCAAGACTAGCGAAAAGCATACTCAAGTACCTATGGGATAAAAAATCAACAACTAGTTGGATTCAAGATGTAAGGAAAGATTTAGAAAGAAATAATATAAAAGAAGAAAAAACGCTGAACAGAGAGATTTTTAGAGAGAGGATATTGAGTATGGAGGGATTCCAAGGAAGACTGCAGAAGAAACCTGGTGCGAAGTGGTCCGAAGACAGAAAGAGGCTGCATAGTGAAAGGATGAAGGAATATTGGACGGAACGGAAGAGAAAACAGCTGGGTGTGAAGAATTTAAATTGTCACGTGGTCCCTAGCAGAAGAAGAAGAAGAAGAAAACATTTTAATATTCTGAGGCTTGCGGTGTGGAAAAGAAACTATTTAAAGTATTTTAACCTAAACAGACTCTTGTTAGTATAACTTGTTTCACCATGTTTTCATGTTATAAATTGTAATATTACACATTTATATTCTATTTCATCCTTCCTTGAGCCAAAAATTAAAAGGCCTTTACGTTTCAAAGTAATAAAAATACAATTAATTTCGACCTCAGAAATTCTCTCCTAAGACTGAAACTCACCTTGTTTCATTTCTGTAAAATTTCAATACATTCTGCTACATCCTCCCTTGAGTCCGATATCTAAAACTCTTTTCACGTTTAAATATTAAAACAGCAATTTTTATCCTCCTCTATTCTCCCCTGAGTCTGAAACTTAACGTGTTTTATGCCTTAAAAATTACTAAATTTGCACATTATACCACTCCGAGCTTGATACCTAATGATTTTTCGCTTTAAAGTACTAAACTTACAATTCTAAACCTTTCTTTGCCATCCTTCAACCTTATTTGACTTATGCCTTTAAAATAAAAACGTTTAATTTCTTCTTTCCCTTTAGAACTATTAGTTTCAGTTACAAACTTTATCGTATAGTGTAACAGTTACTTGCCAATACAGTACTGAGCCGGTAGCACACAGGGTAACCGGGCCTTGTGCAGAATGCTTGCCTTCCAGGCATGCGCAGAGCGCACTACACGTCTCTATGCTCCATTAAGCACAATGTCTGTGAATACCTTGACGATGTACTGTTGTGACCAACCACACCGGCACACGTATACAGAAACAATTCTCTAACAAATATACGAAAAAAATTGAAAGTGCTTAGGCGATATTTGCGGTCAAAAGGGTAGTATTTTTACCCAAAATATGGGCGCATATGACCAGGCTCGTCGAACGATTCGACGCGCACAGTTTGTGGTAAAAATTTGTCGAATCTAAACGGAATTGCGAACAAATTCACAACCTTGGTCTTACCACAGACTACAGTGGTGATCCCAATACTCAGTCTAATACAGAAGTAAATTTGAGTTACGTTATCTGTAAGTGTAACACTGTTATTTTACTTAAACTGGAAGGGGTACATTAAAATTCAACCCGATTCATTTTGTACAGAACAATGCTGAAGAAGAGTGATAGTCGAATATACGGACGTTGATGAAAAAGTGGTAGAACATTTTTTTTTCCGGTGAAAAACCGTTAAGGTTATCATCGTCGACAGAAGTGGTAGAATAGGCAGAAACAATATCTGGATGTTTGGAATTTGTATTTTGGAGTTTAACAAACGTCGAAGAAAGAACGGTTAACATCTAAAAAGCAACAGTAAATATCACTCTTCAGTTCAGTGATGAAACTCCAGAGTGAAGTCAGATATGGATACGATTAGAAAATCTTTGTGTACTTCTAAGACGAACCGGACTAAAAATGGCGAAGTTAAAGAATAGAAATTAAAGAAACTACGATCGAAATAAAAAGCATTTTACATAGTACGATGAAGATTGCTTGGGAAGTTCTTGGTGGTAGTCGACAGGATGGCCTACAGAAGAGTGGTAGCACGCAATACAGAGGTCTACAAGTAAGAGGAAAGTTTTGACACCAGAACACTGTAAAGAACGAAATATATACAGATTAGGCATAGGAAGGCCTAATCTGTACATAAACAGCTTGAAGAAGAAGAATGAACATGAAAATGAAAGACAACTTTACACGTAAGAATAGATTAATGTGGCAGTAGTAGTGTGTCACATTACAACAAACAGAAAGAAACACATTACATTACAAACAGGGGAAAAAAGTTTGAACTCAGACTACCAGAACGAAACAGCGTCTTGGCTCAGGAACCTAAAAGAGTTACTATAACAAAAGTACCAATCCTTAGTCCGTGCAAATCGCAAGGTTGATCGCCAATTTTCAGTAAGAAGATAACACCAGAAGAAGAATAAATAGTTTGCTAGTTGATTTAACAATTTACGAAATCAAAGAACACTACAGTATTTCAAAAGGATGTCTCTGTCTGGTTTTGAGTTTATTGTGAATCTAATGGTAAGATTTCTCCGCAGCTGAAGGGGTAAATTCTTTATATTTGTAACTATTCTTATTTGCCACTGAGCTAATTTCAAAAACTCATCGGATGTAGGTGGAAAAACATCTTTGAAGCAAAATCGGTAGTTTTTATTCTAGGACGAATAACATATTCGTAAAAATTTTCTTTAGGAGAATTTTGAGGAACAGTAGGCATCTTGGGCAGAGAACAAACCATGGGACTCATTACAGGACACTGTAATCTGAAGGTACACATAAACAGGATAAGAATGTACCGCAGAGAAACCGTGTGTAGATTATACAGCGAGGAAAATGAAACTGCAGTTCACGAAATCTTATCAGCTAAGGATTTTTGCTTCTGGAACTCTGAGGACATCCAGCACAATGCGCTAAAATTCACTGAGAGCACCAGTCTACTGAACTGGAATCCAAGAGGTCGCAACGCCAGGGGATAAAAAAACCCTTAGCCTCTGATCTAACATACTCGGATGAACAAAGATCTATTTAACTGCGTTAAAATTAATGACTTTTTGTAAGATCTCAATATTGTTGTCTCTATAATGTAAATACTGTAAAAATATTACAGAAACCTTGTCACATTACTGAATTATTTCTGCAAGAAAATTTGGTTCGGTAGCTACATGCATTCGGTACAATTTCTCAAAATCGTTTCATCAGATTTTGCTCATATTAAGAATCATAACTCACGTCAGAAATAACCTTTATGGTTTGTGAATAAATCGGAAAAACCGATGACGGTTAAGGTATACTTTTAGTTTTTTTCCTGATTTACTCCTAAAATGTAAATTACTTTTTGTTTCAATGTCGCTACAATAACTTGCGTAATGAATATTCATATAGGCTATGTTCAAAATTTCTTTTTAAACTGACGATTTTAGAAAATTTAGGCCAATATTTTAGTTTTCCGATAGGTCCCGAACTATAGCGTGAGATATGAAAAAAACATACCTATAAAAGCTTTTTCATGAAAAATCGGTCAGTGAGTTTAAAACACGACTGTAATAAATGTATATTTTTATTTTCATCCACTTACTGTAGAACCGTAGGCTAATGTATTTTTTAAATTAAAAAATGACTTCCATTACGAAGCTTATACAATCAAAATTTGTTCAAAATCAGATGATTTTTTCTGTTTTTTTTTTCAATAGCTCCTACCGTTTTTTTTTTTTTTTTTTTAGGGGAAGGGATTTAGCGAACGAAAAGTTCTGTTTGAATACTTATAAACTATATTTCAACAAAATTTGTCCAAAACCGTTAAAGCCGATTTTGAGAAAAACTTATTTTAAAAATTGTTGACCAAAACTGGCCTTTTTTAATTAAAAAGTGGTTCCGAGTTTGGCAAACCAAACCTGCGTGACCAATTTCTTCAAAATTGGTCACTTAGTTTAATCTTCAACGATTTTTTTAACACACACACACACACACACACACACACACACACACACACACACACACACACACACACACACATCCAAACTTTCTTTATACTTTGTATATTAAGAAACTAAAAAAAAAACAATGTATAAATCTAGAATTTTAAACGATTCTACACGACGAACTTTATTTGGCAACACTGTAAATCGTATAAATTCAGCAAAAGTGCTCGTAAAATATGAATTGACTGCCGACACGCTGAATCAAAACAGCTGTTTGGACTGTTAAAGTTTGTTTTCGCTTATACGTTAGTAAACAAAGTTAAACAAACCGCAAGTTAAGTGATATTGCTTCATAAATAATTGCCTGATGCAGGAAATAACTGTAATTGGCTAACACTGCACAATAAGTGTATGAACTAGCAATTAGTTGATAGATTCGCAAAATTTTGCAATTGGGACTGTCACGCGCCTATAGTACGTTCGTTTAAATAAGGCGGCTGGAATGTAACACGAGTTTCAGCTAGTTACATTTTCATTTCATACATTTAAATATATGTTTTGTAGTTGGTGCCTATTACGTTTACGTTAGGCCTACACTTGTAACAAAAGTGTTTACAAAGAAAATCGTTTAATAATTTTAAATATTTTCTTAAACCGAAATTGGATGTTGTGAATTGCAGACATTTCATATTTAAATCGCCTGTAACGATTTTGATCAAATTTTACTCAAGTGTAGTTATAAGTAGGCTATTAGAGTAAAACTTATCAAACAAAAAGTCTGGAACTATCAAAATAAAACCGTAAAATCGTTCTAATTTATGAAAATCATTTCATCAATTTGTACTTATAAACGAAGGTTCAAAAGTCAATTCAATGTACCAAATTTGAAATTTAAGAAATTTAAGAAATCTAAGAAAAAATCGCAAAATAGCAAAAATTAGCTTGCAAAAATTAACAGAAAATTAATGTTTCTTAAATTTGAAATTTGGTACACTGACTTAAGTTATAAATATTCCTACATGATCACATTTTAAGCGAAACATATGTTGAAAAAATAGGCAGGTTTTCTGCACTTTTGGCAGGTGTATCATTTAATGTTTTAGCACTATTTATGTTTCCGTTCCAGAAAATGGATGCGCTATCATTATTTGAATAAATGTTTATGTCTATTCTAGTCTCATATGTGCTAAGAGAGAAATAAAGATATTTATTTATTTGTATCTTTATAACAACAGAGATCAAAGCAAAGTCTCTGTTTTAACTCAACCGTTCGGCATTTGGTTTGTGTGTTTATATGTTTGTTTGTTTGTTTGTTTCTTTCTTTCTTTCTTTCTTTCTTTCTTTCTTTCTTTCTTTCTTTCTTTCTTTCTTTCTTTCTTTCTTTCTTTCTTTCTTTCTTTCTTTCTTTCTTTCTTTCTTTCTTTCTTTCTTCCTTCCTTCCTTCCTTCCTTCCTTCCTTCCTTCCTTCCTTCCTTCCTTCCTTCCTTCCTTCCTTCCTTCCTTCCTTCCTTCCTTCCTTCCTTCCTTCCTTCCTTCCTTCCTTCTTTCTTTCTTTCTTTCTTTCTTTCTTTTTTTCTTTCTTTCTTACTCATTTTTGGCCAAACGTATTGACCGATTGTTTTGAAATTTGGTACGAAAGTACCGTGTATAAGGCTTGAACAAGTACGTGTAACACTTCTTTCCATTCACTTCCGTTTTAAGATGGCTGGTTCTGATTTACAATAAGGAGTGCGTTTTAGACAAACACATTGACCGACTTTTGGAAATGTAATAAGAAGGTAATGTGTATTAAGACCAAATGACTTATGTGTAAGATTTTTCTTCATTTCCTCATGTTTCAAGATGGCAGCCTCTGATTTAGTTTTGACCAAACGCATTGACCGACTTTTGGAAATGTGGTACGAAGATATCCAGAATAAATCCCAAATAACGTATGTGTAACATTTTTCCTACTTCCATTTTATGGTAGCGGCCTCTGATTTAACGCTGGCGAGTGTACACAATTTTAATCAAAGACATTGGTCGATTGTTTTGGAATTTGAAAGGAATTGGAAGGTACCTTGTATAAAGCCCGAAAAATATATGTGTAAGATTTTTTCCTATTTGTTTCTGTTTCAAGATGGCGAGTTCTGATTTTAACTTCGAGAGTGTAGCTGCTGATTATGTCTTGTAATACTGACTAAACGGCAAGGCTTTTATGATAATTTTTGCCGCTTCGTGGAGAAAGAGAGTAAAGTTTCTTTTAAAGTTGGTCCAGTAACATTTTTCTAAATATTACAGTTATTGGTAAAATTGACGGAAAGATTTACAAGAGCTGTCGTGGAGCGTTCTGTATATTAATTAAGAATACACTGAGAAATCTACTGTTCTTTAAACTGCTAGTTTAATTTTTTTGTTCTATAGCTCCAAGGTTACACTTGCTCAAGCTCGGAACAGATTGGTATAGAATTAATATTCCAATATTTGATTTTAATGTAAAAATTCCGTTCTGCTATGCAAGGATTGTAAGGTTATATTGGATAAAAAATTAGTTCTTAGGCCTACGTGTTTTCTTTGCACCTGTTTTCGCCGAATCCTGTGCTTGTGGACCAAACTATACTACCCTTAGATAAACATCGTCTCCTCTACAGAAACGCACATGACAACGATTTTACGTTAGACAGTGCCGAATGTTTTTAGAAAAGGACCTACGTTCTCCGCACAGCTTAGATTGGCTACTTACGGGCTTTTGAGGAATGGTTCCGGCCTTCTTTGACGTCTATTACTGGACTAACAGGCTTATAAACCACAACGAACAAAGTCAGTGCATGAATCCGCACTGCCATCGTTCGATACCTGACCAATAATCACCTCATCAACGTTGCCAAAAAGCAGATTGCTCAATTTGCTTCGGAAATAAATATACGCTAACAAGTTACGAGCCGGAAACACCCGAAGCACCCCGAAGACAAATAATAAAGCACTCATTTCGAAAGATTTAAAAAACCGAATCGCCTGATTTATTGTGGAATTAACGCTGTCGGGGCGACTTGGTCCATTAACAACGCTGAATCTTCAGTCCGGGAGCTGCATTTATCTGACTTTGGCATCTACATATTGCCATGCCTCATCGCGCATGCGCGTGACAAACCACGCCCACCGCAGCCACGCCCACTGGAGTCACGTGACAGATTTGCACCTTCGTTGACTACAACGGTGGTCCTTACACAGGTGGTAGCGTGTTAAAAAAATTTTTTTGTGTTGTTGATAATGGTTTTGTTGAAACTTGATACACTTCATTTCAAAGGAGGGGGTAGGAAATGCCTACTTTATAGTGAAAGACTTGTAAAAACTCTTGACCTTGAGCAAATATGTGGTAAGACATAGACATAAACTAGACTGGACTGGATATGTGAGCGCTCGCTGCTGGTGGCATCTTGCAGCAGAGTGTTCAACTACAGTTAAACAGATAATAGTACTGCCTATTTTCTCAAACGTCTCCACCTTCTGTCCTTGCAGCTAGCAGCGTTCGTAGCGACAGATATTCCAATTACTTGGACTTTAGCCTCTGATATCGAACAAGTTTTTTATAACGGTGGCTGTAGGCTACTTCTAGTACGTTTATATTTAATATTCTTATCTAAGTGCTCGAGCATGTGTAGGCCCTGTTTAGCTTTACCTCGTTTCGGTACGAAGATGTTCATCCCAGAAAGTATAAGACAAAAACCGAAATAAATGTAAAATACTGCATAAATTTCCTCATATTCCATCTAGATTAACTTTCACTGTTTTACTTGCAAGACTTAACGACCGAAATAAAATTATTAGTTGTTACCTTTCAAAGAAAAATATTGAGAATTTGGGAGTTTTTAATTACCACCTTTTTCAGATTTAGAGGAAATTAAATGGAGCCGAGACCACTGGGCAAGCTACCTGTATGTAGGAAGATCAAGAACCACGTAGCAGAAGCTGTTGGTCGCAGTGAACCGAGAGAAGATGCTGAACCAATTACATGATCTAACTGAAAATAGAGAGAATTTTTTAAGAAGTTAATCGATGTATCTTCTAAGGCTGCAATAGTGATATAAGAAGATGAAAGATCTTCTATATTTTGAAGCAAAACATGAAAATAAGACCATTGGATAATTAATTCTTATGACGACCAAAGATCACATGAGAAAATATGTTCTATCGCTACAAAATGGTGGAACACCTTCACAACTAAATATCAAGAACATTTTGAAAATTGCGATTCAAGCAGTTCCCATAAGCTGCAGTAGTGCATGACTGTGGGATAAGAATTATAAAGAAACATCCTCTAGAATTTGAGGAAAATGTGAAATTGACTATTGGACGAGTGGCTCTTAAGACGATCAAGGATTACTGGAGCTCGTTGTTGTAGTCGCAGCGAGCTGAGGGAAGACCTGAACCAACTTCACTGTCCAACTAAATATAGACCAAATTTTGAAAAGTGAATACTAGATTTCTATCCCTTTAGCTACAGTAGTGTGTAGTTAAAGAATACGGGAAAGCTTTTACAGATGTAGAGGCAAGACTATTGGCCAAGTAACCTGCAGAAAGATCTGGGAAGAGGAGAAACTGATAACAGTTAGTTGGAGTGAACACAAAGCTACACAAGTGTAATCGAGGATGGAAAAATTGTAAATCTTTGATCTTGGCAAACTGTATCACTAGAGTGATTGTACAATTGGGAAAGAAGAAAAACATCATCTTATAGATTTTGCTGGAATTTTGGTCGAAAAAAATGATAATGTTTTCAATAATGTGTACAAATAAACACAAATATTTACGATGAAAATCTGAAATCAGTTTCAGAAATCCAACAACATTTAATACCATCATGCAAAGCTGACTAAACAAAATTCACTGGAACTCTTCTTGTATTTAAATTATATAACTGGAGATAAACTGGTGTAATACACAAAAAGAAATCTTTTTTGGCAGAAACTAAGTTTGGTTCATAATTTAAAACAGCACTAGTTACAGTGACCGAATCTCTTCTTTTTTACTACAACAAATACAAACAAATGTCATTTCTGAAAAGAAGAAACAGATCGAAAAAATCTAAAAAATGAATCCGTAAATGTGATCAGGATTTATTATCTTTTTCCGATTGATTTAAAAAAACGTTCAATTTCTATTGACTGATTAATTGTTCATAATTTGAAAAAATAATTTAAGACTTTAGCGAAATCTTGAAAACATTGTAGCATAGCTTGAGAAGATCAGCACTGAAGTGTTCGCAATTTGGGTCGGATTTCGTTCAAACTTAGTGCAGAAATTGATTTTTATCAGCTCGAACATGTTCGTTACCCAAATGGTCGATTGTCTTAAAAAATTGTAAAGATTTTCTTATTTGAACGTACGAAATATCGAAATGAATTTTTGTGGGTAACAAATTTTCAAGGCTAATACCAAAATACATTTTTGCGCAAAGTTTAATTTTTGAAATCCAAATTTTCATTTACGTGATGCTTTTTATTTTTGGTATTTCGTCTGTAGGCCTACTCGTGTAACGTTAGCTAGACTGTTGTATATGCAATTATTGTTAGCTTTTAAAAATTGATTTCAAAAATTGTTAAAAATCAATTTTCTATAAAATATGCTCCTAAAATATGTGGTAAACTTAGATGATATAATTTAATTAAAATCTGCGAATGTATTTTATGAGCACAGTCACATACTGGCTTTATAGTTTGGTTCTGCCTGTATGGGCTGGCAGTAAACATTAATATGATAATCGGTTGAAAGGATCTCCGGCAGGACTTCTGTCCGAGTGGCCTCTGCGATTAGAAAGTCCCACTAGTACTCCTGCGTCCTCTGGGCAAGGCGATGTTTATGGGAGCACAATATGCCGTGGCTAAGGATAGATTACAATTAACCGATAAGAAAGAGGCGGTGCCACGCGGGCAAGTATTGTAAATGTCAATAATTTTAATATATTTATATGTACGACGCGGTGTGCCTCAAGTGACCGTTGTGGGACCGATGCTGTTTCTTATTAAACTATTGTTGCGGGACACTCCGAATGGTTTGCAACGATGTACGTCCTTTCTAGAGGTGTGTACTAGAAAAGCAAATCATTCGGAAATTGGCCATCATTTGTGTAAAGTGAACTATACGCAATTTTTTGAAAGTGCATATGAAGTGTCCTTCTCAAGTGTCAAAACTAAACTGTTTGGCACTTGTTTGTTAGCGAACAAAATCCGTTAAAGCGGCCATCAGAGTAAGACTTAGACCCGAGACCATAAGGTGGCGCCAGTACTGACCACTAGAACACTTTTTCTGGGCTTGTTAACAGTTGTGTGTGTGTGTGTGTGTGTGTGTGTGTGTGCGCGCTCGCGCGTGTGCGTGCGTATTTAATTTTTCAAAAACAAAATGTAATACCATTTTTGGTGAAAACATTTTTTTTAAATCGGACGTAACTATTTCAATGAAATTTTATTGCAGTCCATAAGTACACAAACAAAACGTATGTGTTACTTAATAGCTCTAAAGCATCCAGTTCAAGGCTATTTAAAAAACCTGAAAAATTGGCATTGTTTCTCAACCTGGATTTATCATATTTTGATGAAACTTTGGTCGTATATTAAGATTTATAACTCGGTCATTGTAGCAAATTTTAAATTAAATGGAATTTAAGAGTAAATCTTAGAAAATCCAAAACAAAATCTGACCGTTGTCGGGTTACTGATTGACCGATTTTGATGAAATTTGGCATTTAGTTTCGTCTTCTTCGTATCTTGTGACCATTTTTTAAAATTATAGGAAAATAATCAAAAATCAGTTCTAACGATTGTGATCAAATTTTGCTCAAATGTAGTCTTGTTCTAAAACATATCAGTTTTATAGAAAAAACACATTGAAAAATATGTCTAGTTCTCATAATCAGTTCGTCTGATTCTGTTCAAATTTTGGCCAAATATGAAAACTTAAAATTCAAATCAATGTAATAAATTTGAAAGAAAAAAAGTTTGGTTTGATTGTAAATCGAAAAAAATTAACCCTAATGACGGTCGAGTTTTTTTTATTTATTCTTGAAGACTAATTTTCTTTTACTTTGTATTTATCACACTGACTAGTTAATAATTCTTCATAATATGATCAACATTTGAGAAAATTCCGAAGAGCCGATTTTGTGAAATTAGTTCGATTTTCCTATTCTTTCGGTATGTTTTTGTGAAAATAATTTCATGTGATAATGTATGTGAAAAGTTTTACACCCATGCATTTTTGTAACACCTTAACAGGTATTTTCGAACACCCTGTAAGCAATATAAATTGAACACTAAATATCGGCCATGTTTTTGCAATACAGTATTGTATTGTACAACAAAACGAGCGCCGAAAGATCCGGGAGAAATTCGCGGAATACCCTGCACATTGTAACTGCGGTGGGAAATTTGGTTAGTTTATATTGGCAACAATGTGCACCCAAATATCGTGACGTGCCTGCAATAACAATCACATTGTCAACAAACGTGACGACTGTGCTGGGTGGACAATGCTCCCAACTTAAGAATGTTTACAAAGTAAATTCTGAGGCAGTATTATCTGGCCTAACTTCCGCGTGCAGCGCTTTTAGATGTTTAGTTAAACAACATCAGCTGTTGATTGAGTGAGTTTGTTTGTGTTTACGGTACGTAAATGTGGACCATGGATCCTTACGTTTTGTGCGAACGTCTGTCAGTCGGTAAGTCGATAATGTTTGAATAATCACAAACATTCTGCTGCTACCTGACGTTTAAAACGAATTTCAACAATGAACAACATCGCATAAGTAAAAGTGTAGATTGACCAGTGCCATCTGACATTTGTTTTCTTAAAAATACGTGTTTACCTGAATATAATTATCAATGAAATTTTAAAATTGTTGATTAGTGTAAAATATTTACGTCACTAGTAGGCTAGTTCAAAGAACAGCAGACCTCGCAGTATATTCTTAAGATACAGAGCGCTCCACGACAGCGCTCGTAACATTTTCCGCCAATTTAACCGGTAACCGTAACATTTACAAAAATGCTACTGAACCAATTTTATTGGAAATTTTATGTTCTTTCTCCACGAAGCGGAGAAACATCCGGTCACCTTGAAACCGAAGTGACCGATTTTTACCGAAATAAGATTTTTACCGAAAAAAACTTATTGGTAAAATTTTAACCTCAAATATTTCGAAACTTTATGAAAATTTAAAAGTCAAAATTTAAATGTTTCAAATTTAAATTAAATGTTTATTTTTGTACATCATGTTGATTTATTTATCGTAATAAGTAAGTACATACGTCTTTCGTTCTTTATACATTATCTTCGTACCAAATTCCAAAACGAACGATTAATGCATTTGACCACAACTTAGTACAACCGTCATTACAAATTAGAAGCCGCCATCTTGAAAAAAGCAAATTGGTACAAAATTGTACACATATATTGTACGGGCCTACCAAATTTCAAAACTATCCGTCAGTGTGTTTGAACAAAACTGCGTAATAAACACACAAACCAAATGCCGAACGGTCGCATGGAAACAGATAGGCTACCTCACTACAGTCGATCAATTCGGACAGTTTCCATCATTTGTGTACATAAAACAATACATGCTGTTTGGAGAGTATGGATCTACTATCGTGTTTTCCTTTTCAAGTTTTAATTTATTTATGATTTGACCATTTTGGTATTTACCCTGATTGTTTTTCTTCATTTTGTAAAATAAATCTGAAATAACCTAACATATATGGTAAGGTTATACATTTGGAGGGGAAGAGGCAAAAATAATAACTTGTATAAACGTAAAATAGTTAAAGCCTCGTACATAATAAAATAAAATAAAAAAAAGATTTTTAAAAAACACGCCTTTTCGATTCAAGTATAAAACGCACTAAAATGCAAAAAATAAATTATTCATTAGTCGGAGAATAAAGCGTGGGCGCAGATTAGATTAATTAGAAATTATTGAAGAAGATCCTTATGAGAACTGATGGGCACCCACGCTTTTCTCCTACTGATGAAAAATTTATTGTTTACTTTTTAGTGCATTTTATACTTTAATTGAAAAAGCGCGTTTTTGAAAACGTTTTTTATTTTATTTTATTTTCTACTTTTTAGTGATGAAACTTGTAATCGGCTAGAAGTCGCTTCTCCGACAACTTTAAATGTGAAAACTGTTAGAAGAAACTAACGCCATCTATTGAGCAACCATAAACTATTTTCCAAATGCAATTTTAGTTAATTAATTAGAGCACAATGAAGCAAAATTTGATGTGCCTAATAATTGAATGTTACATTGTCATCGAAATCAAGCAAGTGTACAAAATTTCAAGTCGATTGGATGATGGAAAGTGGGTTAAAAATCGATTACAAGATTTGAACCATGAAACATACAGACAGAGGAAGCAAGTTAAGAAAAAGCGTGTAAAATTAACTGACAATCCTATCAGCCAAATCAGTGTAGAAATAAGGCATCATCGGCCATTATTAAATATGAGCTTCAAATTTGAATATAAACACAATTTTAAATTTAAAAACCCTGAAGTTTTATTGGTTAAAGAAGAAGGCATTACTAGACTCCAATCTTGGAAATTGAAAGGAAAGGAGCAGCAGGTGTCAATAATCTTATTCAGGTAGGCTCCCCTCCACCCGGTGTTGGCAGGTACATAACTTGATTATTTACTGTTGTGTTTATACAAACCTTTTTTAATACAATCTTTGTCAGCTGTTTTGTGTAGCTTATCCTTTTCGTTTTCTTGGTCATCAGCCGCCTCGGTGGCCTAGTGGATAGCGTACTAGGCTTTTACCCTGAGAACCGGGTTCGATTCCCGGCCAGGGCTTGGCATTTTCATACGCTATAAATCATCCCATCGCCTGCATGAGCCCAAGTGTGCACAATAGTCGGACGTTAAACACAAAAAAAAATCTTGGTCACTAGTGGTTTCTTGATCACGTGTAAGTCTTTAACGTGGTTTCTTGTGTTTTAACATGTTTTATGACTGATTGTGATGTATTTTGCTCGTCGCTTAATTCGAATGCAGACTTTTATATTGGTAGTTATAGTAAATGATGACCCACTAATTCGTAACAATCAGCTGATTTCATTGAACAGCTGACAGGCTGTTACGTTTTATGTTACGTACGTTTTATGTTACGTTGTTAATTTTTTTTTTTTTTTTTTTTTTTTTTTTTTTTTTTGGTGTTTAACGTCCGACTATTGTGCACACTTGGGCTAATGCAGACAATGGGATGATTTATAGCGTATGAAAATGATAAGCCCTCGCCAGGAATCGAACCCGGGTCCTCGGGGTGAAAGCCTAGTACGTTATCCACTAGACCACCGAGGCGGCTCTATGTTGTTAAAAAATAGCTATGTTAATTTGTCGTGTTTTCGAACAAATTATCGTAATTAAAATAAAAATATAGAGAAAACATGATACATGATCATTATTTTTGGTTCAATAACAAAAATTTTAGTTTTAAGTTATTTTTTTTTTTGCTTTGACCGCTCATGTATTTCTTTAGTTTTTAAGTACTATAACATCTACCTATGCATCTAGGTTTATGTTCTTGTTGCATGTTTAAGTTTTAAGTCAAACACTTGAAAATGAGAGTTTATCCGTAAATTACTCTCGGAACGTCGATTATTGTTTTGTATACACAAATTATGGAAAATGTCTACATAAACTTTAATATTAACATCAAAAAGATTTGTTTAGCTCTTTAAAAAACTGTAGCGATTTTTTTTTTTTTTTGAAAATCGAAATTTCTGTGTTGTTAGATAGGCACAAATAAACTTAGTTCCGTTTGATAGCTTTTTACTTTATTTTCTTTCAACTAAACCTTTTCCATTTCATGGTATATTGCCAATCCTTTACTACTGCCATCTTGTTCCGCGAATAATAATCAATTTCCTGTCTATCTACGGCATCAACTACCGGTATTGTATTTATAAAAAGCAGACTAGATTAAAATGTTTTCTGAATAAAAAAACTGAACTACATATAACCTAACCTAACATGGCTTTGCGTGAAGTATAGACTTCTGTATTATTTGTGCATTTGAGTGATAGAAATTATGATTTACTTTAAATAAAACTGCTAGGCATATTTCACGTTAACCAAAACACTTCCGTTATGCCTTCGATTAGCGATTTTCAAAAAATGCACAGTTTTTGAGGTCGCCAAAGAGTTATTCACAATGTTACTCAGAAAAACGTAAACTTAAAAAGGAAATTAACACTATAACCGTAAGCAAACAGAACTAAATGAAAAATACGAAATCCCTGACCGTAGTTGGATTTTTCGTCAAATTTGAAAATTTAAAAAGCTAAGTTATGCAGAATTTAACGACGATTACGGTGGTGACGAAAAATTAAAATTTAACGTTGTATTGCTATCATAAATTATATTTTAGCCTATATATTTGTGTAATTACATTATATGAAAAATGGTAAATATGCAGTGCAGCATCTATTGGAGTTTTCGATATTTTTCTTACTAAAATGCTTTATTATGTGCCCAAAAGCAAAAATCCAAAATATGAAAGCAGGAGAAGTACGATAAAATCGAAAATAAAAGTGACAAACATAACCTCAAAATTGCTACCGGCGAAAATCGGTACCGTGTTGTACTGATTTTAGACGTATTTTATTGTTTTACTGATCTACAGATCAGTAAAACAATTAAAATACGTCTAACACGGGTTTGGATGATAGGAAACCCATTTTTAAAAGAATAGTGCATAACCTAAGTGACACGGTTGTTAGGCCTAACACGGTGATGCGTGAAAAAACCTTTATATTTTTTAAGATTATTTGGCTACATATCCTAACTGTCACGGTTGTAAGGCCAAACACGGTGATGCGTAAAAAAACTTTATATTTTTTTTAAAGAATACTGCATATCCTAACTGACGTTATCCACTAGACCACCGAGGCGGCTCTATGTTGTTAAAAATAGCTATGTTAATTTGTCGTGTTTTCGAACAAATTATCGTAATTAAAATAAAAATATAGAGAAAACATGATACATGATCATTATTTTTGGTTCAATAACAAAATTTTAGTTTTAAGTTATTTTTTTTTGCTTTGACCGCTCATGTATTTCTTTAGTTTTTAAGTACTATAACATCTACCTATGCATCTAGGTTTATGTTCTTGTTGCATGTTTAAGTTTTAAGTCAAACACTTGAAAATGAGAGTTTATCCGTAAATTACTCTCGGAACGTCGATTATTGTTTTGTATACACAAATTATGGAAAATGTCTACATAAACTTTAATATTAACATCAAAAGATTTGTTTAGCTCTTTAAAAACTGTAGCGATTTTTTTTTTTTTTTGTTTAAAATCGAAATTTTTGTGTTGTTAGATAGGCACAAATAAACTTAGTTCCGTTTGATAGCTTTTTACTTTATTTTCTTTCAACTAAACCTTTTCCATTTCATGGTATATTGCCAATCCTTTACTACTGCCATCTTGTTCCACGAATAATAATCAATTTCCTGTCTATCTACGGCATCAACTACCGGTATTGTATTTATAAAAAGCAGACTAGATTAAAATGTTTTCTGAATAAAAAAACTGAACTACATATAACCTAACCTAACATGGCTTTGCGTGAAGTATAGACTTCTGTATTATTTGTGCATTTGAGTGATAGAAATTATGATTTACTTTAAATAAAACTGCTAGGCATATTTCACGTTAACCAAAACACTTCCGTTATGCCTTCGATTAGCGATTTTCAAAAAATGCACAGTTTTTGAGGTCGCCAAAGAGTTATTCACAATGTTACTCAGAAAAACGTAAACTTAAAAAGGAAATTAACACTATAACCGTAAGCAAACAGAACTAAATGAAAAATACGAAATCCCTGACCGTAGTTGGATTTTTCGTCAAATTTGAAAATTTAAAAAGCTAAGTTATGCAGAATTTAACGACGATTACGGTGGTGACGAAAATTAAAATTTAACGTTGTATTGCTATCATAAATTATATTTTGTTTAAATTTTGAATGGGCAAAACTTTAAAACTGACTTCGCTGGATAACAAACTTCTTATTACGAAAATAAATTTTTGTGGTGATCGTAGTTTAAATTAGTTTTTAACGAATTTCCATCGGAAAAGTGAGTTAATGGAGTGGCCGACATAATAACACCCAGACCCGGGGGACCTTGAAATGAGCCCGATTCTGACCTCTAGATCACTTCTTGAGAGGTCGTTTAAAATGTGTGTGTGTGTGTGTGTTGCGATGCCAAAAAAGGTGCACAAATCTAAATCTTTTACAGACTACCTGGGGTAGGATACCGTCACTCCCCAGAATGTGGGACTCAAGTTCAAGTTGTAGTGTTATTGCTACCCACTAAAAAAACCCCACAAAAAGGATTCCTCTTCTAAAAACTATCTACCCTACGAAACCACCGCCTTAGCGGGGATGTGGACTGGCCAGCGATAGCTCTTCTTTCTTGATCTTCAATCCTTAATCTCTTCATCACCACTGCGACGAATCCTGCAATGACCTTCCAATTGGCTTCTGAAGTCCACCTCTCCTTGCTCTCTGGTGCATCAGTCCTGAATGTTTCTTATGAGTTGGTGTGTCCAATGTACGTTTGCTGATCGTCCCACCGTCACTGCCAGGTACTCAGGGTCCGATTTCGCTCCTCTCCTCTTTAATTACTACTGCATGACTATACCGCTGCTCAGCAGCTTGCTTGCGTCAGTAAAGCCTCACTCTTTCATCGGCCATTAGCTCTATTAGGGGCTCGCCAGCTACCTCATAGGAACTGTACGATAACCAATTATAACAAGCAGCAATGTACGGCGGTATACCGCAATGACCTTGCATGCATAGCTTGCGACCGTCATAGCCTGGTTCTATATCGGTGAACTCACTACCTCGGCCAGGAGTAGTGGTCTCGGCCTGTCTTGGGTCTCAGATTCAGCATGAGTCTGGGGAGGGCTCCTGCCACGTTCGCCGCCTTTTCGCTAGCTTCCTGAAGATGCTCTTTGAAGCAGGGTCTTGCGTTAATCCTCACTCCAAGGAGCAGGAGGGCTGGAACTGAACTATTCTGCATATCTCCAACTGCGAGCGTTATTTATTGTCTTCTTCCTTTTTCCTGTTGGTTAGGAGCACGACCTCTGGCTTATAATCGACCAGCTAGATACCTATAGATGTCAGCCATTTAGGGATTGATTTCACTACCTCGTTGGCCCGGACTTCGACTTCCTTCAAAAACGCCCCTTCAACAACCACTACAAGGTCATCGGTGAAGACTTTTACTCCTGTTGGTACGATGGCTCGTAAGACCTTGTAGTACATGATGTTCCAAAGGAGAGGTCCAAACACCGATCCTTGTGTTACCCCACTGTTACGCTGTACCTCTTTTCTCCTTTCCCAGTGTCACAAATGAAACTCTCGTTCACTATTCTCGAAGTAGCTCCCTGTCAGCTTCTGGAGGTACACTGGAGTCCCAGCTTCTGGATTCCATGCTACTTAGGATCCATCACGCTGAGTTGAACGCTTTTTTAACGTCCAGTTGGACAATGGCGCAATACTTCTTAGCACCTCTTCTCTACCTTTTGCCTTCAATAGTTTGTCTTGCTTTATTAACGACGCCGACAGTACAATCAATGTGGATCTGCCCCTCCGAAATCCTTATTGGTCGTCCAAAAGTCCGCTCTCTCTTTCAGAAAATATACCCTCTTTTTTTCATACCCTCTCTTTCATATACCCTCTTTTGACAAAAAAAAAATTTTATGAAAAAATGATCATTCGATATCATGCTAAATCTATTTTTGTCTGTTAATTTGATTTTCAGCTATGTGTAGAAACATACATACAAACACACAATAAATTTTATATAGGCCTACTTCGAATTTTGAGAAAGTATAATGAGGTAATTTCTCCATTTATTCTTTAAAAAATAATTTTTTTAACAGACAACAAAATTGTTTACCGCACTGAATAAGAACGTCAATGTTTAAAACCGACAGATGATTTACCTAAAACATTCATTGCATCGCATTCTATCGGCAAAATATAGAACTACTGTTATTAATAACACTAAACAACGAATATTGTGTTCTAATGTATTACATTTTTCAGAATAATTTGTTACCTTTGAACAATCATTAATTTAGTAGTTAATCAATTATTATTAATGTTGAAAAGTATATATCCTGTTGCCATTTCTAGCTTAACACTTCTAATCTTGTTAATGCATTATTCTGAACAATCCCTCATGTTCACAATAATTTATATGTAAACCTACATACATCGGTGTCATTAAAAAATGATTTCAGTACAGGTAAATTCTAAACTTGGAAACAGTGCAGGCCTTAGCCTTTTGGACAGGTCGGGCAAAATTTACTGTGGCGCCTATGTAAGGGACGCGTTTTTAAGATATCTAATAAAAATGGGTATACTTTTGAAATAAAAAAAGTATATACTTTTGAAATAAATTTGAAAATCATTTATTGATTATAATGATAATGATTATTAAGAACAAAGGCATTAAGGTAAATTGTTTGGCTTTTGCGATGACATGGCCTTACTAGCTGAGACATTGGAAGAAGCTAAGAAACAGACTCTTGAACTCCAGAAGCAAGCGTTAAAAATGGGTCTCAAAGTTTCATATGAAAAGACTAAAATATTGACAAACATACAAAAACCACCAAAAAGCTTCAAGTGGGAGAAAAATACATTGAGATAGTCAAAGAATTCAAATATCTTGGGGAATGGATCAGCTGGTACGACCTAGAGAAAAAAGCTATCGAATCTAGGAGAAATAAAGTTGAATTAGCCTTCCAACTTACCAAGGATACATACAACAAGAAGTCCCTCTCCTGGAATACAAAGATAAGGCATTATCAAACGGTAATTAAACCAGAAGCCTTATATGCAGCTGAAACATTATCTCTCACAACCCAGGGCCCACTTGAAAGGCTGGAGATCAAAGAAAAAAAAAAATTACGAAAAATCTTAGGCCCCAAATTCCGTAACAATCAATTACTCCACATCAGTAATGAAACTCTTTACCAAAAAACAGACACAATAAGAAAAAGGAGAATGATTTTTATGGGCACATCCTCCGAATGGACAAAAATAGACTAACCAAAAAAATATTTGACTACTTTCGCAATAGAAGAGCCAAACCACGATGGTTTAGAGAAACAGAGAAAGACATAACAGAACTACAAATCACTGACACTATGCTCATAGACAGAACAGCCTAAACAAAAACCAAGGACAAAAAAAGCAACGGTTCCAAGGCAAAGTCAAATCCAAGCGAATGATCCAAATCTCTGACGAAGAAAGAAAAGCAAGATCACAACGAATGAAGCAATACTGGGCTACGAGGAAGGCACAGAACATTAAAAAGTGATTGATTTAATGTACCCCAAAGTTGGGTGAAACAAATAAAAGAGAGATAATGATTATTATTGTAAAAATAACATTTATTTCAATATAATATTATAATATTATTACAAATTATTGATAACTTTAAAAACCTAGACAGTGGCGCCCTAACTGAGCTGGGCCCCCTCCCAAAGTCCGGTACTGTCTAGAAACGTATGATCCACTAGTCAGGTACTGACCCACAAAGGCTTTTTTTAATGACCCATTAATCAATTTTTATACACTTATTTTTCATATCATAAAAAAAGGAAACAGACAATCAACAATATTAAAAGAATTAATATACTTAAGAATATCTAATGTTGAATTTATATTAAAAAAATATATTTCCAAAATGAACGTTGACTGGGTTTATATAATAACATTGTATCTGTGTGTGACTCATGACAGTCAGTCATCAACTTAGCACGTACATTTGTACATTGTAGAACAGGGATGTACCAGTTCACAGTGTTGAACTAATCAGCAGTCTTGGCACGCACATCTAAAAGTGTTTGATAATTCAACTTTATTCAATTCCTGCTATTAGTTCACACTCTCCCTGTATATATTTATATACCTTGTTCAAATACATTTTTTTAAACTTGTAGTGGAAGACACTTGATTTAAATATTTCTGCATAAATTAACATAAAAGCGTATGATAACATTGACAAATCAAGGTACCAAGGATATGACTATCTTTAAAAATCTGGGGGAAAATTCACAAAAAAAACACATTTTTCCTAAAGCTTTCTCAAACCTAGCTGTTAAACGAAAGCGCCCTGTAAACGTTGCAAAGCAAGTTCATAAAGTTCACTTAAATATAACTGCTATTTGACTCGTTTCTTTCTCTTCTGTGCATGTAAAGACTTATATAGATTCACCCAATTAACTTAATGAAACTAAGCAGACAGAAGTTCACTAAAACTACAAAAGATAAAAACAATTTATCTTAAGCAATATGATTACCAAAACCAATTTATGGTAGGCACTTTTACCAAATTTTATGACTCAAATTTGGCAGTAATATTTTCCACAATAATATGACGTGTTATTTATATCCACACGCGTCTTCAAACGTTAAGGAGGGACATGACCGTACCCATTCCATCTGATACTGCAATATATCCAGGCAAAGTACAACCAGCAATAACACGTTTCATAACTCAACTGCTTTTTTTAGGTTATAAATGATTAACACAACATAATAAACATTAAGGTATATTATAAGTAATTATTATTTTATACTAAAATACATTATGTGTTTAGCTCCATCTGTAGTGAGCGTAGGCCCTGTTCGCTTCACACTGGCGATGTAACTCTTGCTTCCTCTTTATTACTCGTCCCTGAAATAAAAATTTAACATTTCACTAGTTAAATTAGAGATGCAATAAAAGACTATAACATACACTCTTCTTTCATTAATGTTCCTATAAGGCCAACATTTCTGATCGATAATTTTACCCACAAAATACTACTGAAATACTGTATATTTTTAAAGTTGACAGTAGCAAACATTGTGAAGATTACTGTTGAAAAGATGTTTTTTTTTGTTCCCACGGTAACCAGTACCAAATTCCTGTTGTTTCTATTTCAGCCATAATGTGTAGAAACGTTTTTATTTAATAATTAAATCTTTAATACCTAATATGTTTTCACAGTAAGAAAATATTTTAAAACAAATAATATATATTATTGAAGCTATGTTATTTTAACCAATTGAATTTTAGCAAGACCTACACCCGGCACCTTGAACTGAGTGTCGATCATAACCTACAGGTCACTTTTTGAGAGATCATTAACATTTTTTACGTGTTTGTATACATTTTATACAGAGATTCTCATTCAGTTTTGCGGAAACCATTTGTAACAAATATTGGCACCATTTCACCTCAACACAACAAATTGTTTTTAAGAATATTCTGAAAACGAATTTTTCCTTCGGAACCTTGAGATTAGTTACATCACGGTTTTACTGTATACGCAAACAAATAAAGATTTCAAAGTGTACTACAAATTCATATTCCTGCAAATTCAAACATAGACTTACCCGGTTATGGGCTGCATCTATCAGTTCTTGTGCCATTTTATCAGGCCAAAACACTCTCTTATCTTTTTCCTTGCCAGCTTCGATTAACCAGTTCATGGATAAAAATAACGCCCTTTTCTCATTTATTGGCACTGGTACCTGTAAGACAAAACACATCATTAAATGACTAGGAGTTTCAAATATATATAAATAAATAAATAAATATATATATATATATATATATATATATATATATATATATATATATATATATATTGTAATCATGAATAGTCACTGAACTTCAATCTGAGGGCAACTCATTACAAAAAAGGCAGCAGTCAAGATTTATTTTTGAGGGTTTCTTATTAAAGGGTAGATTAAAGCTGAAGGTTGCCTGACATCTAAAATCTATATACTTAAGCCAAGCTCCCTCTTAGCCACACAGCCTTTGGTGTATACCGTTCCAGCATCAGCTCCAATCCAATATAAAAATTCAGGCTATCTATCATTTTAAGTGTTTTTTCTAAGATTATTACAGTGTGATTTGTTTTCTGTAAATTTTCCAATTCTATGTTTATTTTTTAATAGAATTATGTCAATAAAAGTTTAGATGGTTTTTTGTTGAGTACACTCATATGCTTTCATATCTGTGATTTTTTTTTTTTTTTTTTTTTTTTTTTTTTTTTTTTTGACATGATCTCTACTATGTTATTGCTCAACTAGTTTTAATAATGGAGATAATCCAAAACACAATAAAAATACAAAAATTGACAGAATTATAAAGGCAAATGAGTATATTCAACAAGATCCTATCATAACATTAAGGATGATATAATGCTAACACCTTATCATTATATTTAATGTCTCTTCTACTCCTGAACTGTATATTTCTTTTATTCTAAATTCACTACTGACTCCAAATATAAAATTGATATTAAAACTTTGCTTTCAACATAAAATCATTTTAAAATATTGATTAATTAATATTTTAGTTGGCATTCTTAGTTAACCAGGCTCGTGGTCATTGTTTCCTTTCATTATTTTATCTATTGAAGCCCATTGTCAACTCGCAAATATTTAACATGTTCAAGACAGCCGTTTTTACATATCGTAACATTTTGCGTTATGGTAATTAAAATGAAATATTAACTACACATGTATTTTTGTCTTTGTAAAATTGTTAGAATGTGCCTTTATTATATTTTAGGTGATATTCAACCGGAAAAAAGTGGTTGAATATATAATATATTACATAATATAAATATAAAAAATATTTATATTTTAGAGGTTATGTCCATGCATTACTGCTGTCACACAACATCTATTTGTAAATGATTGCTATAATAGGCATTGTGCATCACTGGTGGCACACAGTTATTGATCAG
Source organism: Callitettix versicolor (assembly GCA_022606455.1). Lineage (NCBI taxonomy): Eukaryota > Metazoa > Arthropoda > Insecta > Hemiptera > Cercopidae > Callitettix > Callitettix versicolor. The sequence goes on from CM040186.1 coordinate 30,322,941, forward strand.
TACACACAAAAATTTCAAGTAAAAGACTCCGTAAGTTATATGATTTCTTCTATGATGATTTAGTGTTACAATTGTCAACAAATACATGTTATTATTTTTGATATTTCTTCATTTCAGTTTACCAATAAAGGTCACCAAGATAAAGAAAAAAAATCAGTAGGTCAAAATATAATATTACTTTATTATATTAAAAATTAAAATGATGCTTCTAACATTTCTACTGAATTAAAATTTGTTATCCTTTTTACAAATTTAATTTAATTTAGTGTCGGGGTAAAGGGAAAAATACAATAGACCAAAATCTAATCCAACTAAGGTTAATCTAGCATGTTTTAAAATGGTCGTAAAAATACAACTTTAGGCTTCAAACATGGACATTATTATAAATAATCCCATATGAAGTAAGAAAATGAGTGCGTCATCATGACACATGCTGCCTATTTTGAAGACCAGTGTGCGTCATTGGTGACATACCCTCGTCTTATCGGCAATTGCAGTGTGCATCACTAGTGACGCAAGTCGTCATAAATGTGTTAACCTATGATTCCTTACATAAACATCAAGGACCAATGGAATCAATACACAAACCAAAAAGGTAAAACACTTCTCTACCACTGTTCCAACAATCTAAAACAATCGTCTTGGCTTATTCACCTGATATGTAGCACCACCTCTCTTAATCGGAGTTAGTTGTAACAATGGTTTAGAATTTTCTACCGCCCTGTAGAGTATTTTAATAGGATCGATCATTATTTCTGCTTTCTTCTCGACATCTTCCTCCTTGTTATATTTTTCCAACTGAATTCGTTTGACTTTTTCAAAAGCCTATAAGCAAAAACATTATAAAATTGCTCATTTTTAAAATGTAATAGAATCGTAAACCATCTACAGACACACTGCAATCTATGTTTCATATTTTCAATAACAATAAAAAATGAAAAAACAATGTTTATTGCTTCCAATGAAAAAAGTCATATATATATATATATATATATATATATATATATACACACACACACACACACACACACACACACATATATATATATATATATATATATATATATATATATATATATATATATATATATATTATTACGTCCATATTTTATGTCAGTTAGAACAGTAAGGGACAGGAATCAATGTAAATGGTAAGGGTAAAGTTTAATAATAATAACTACATCTCAAAACCCTTGACTTGGACAAAGTTTAGAGATACAGCAGTGTCTTAGCCACATCAACCACTGAGCCCTCAAATAAAATTTACGATTAATGCTACATTGATACATTACTTTTATTACTATACTAATTAAATATTTAGTAATGCAGTACTTGTACAAAAAAAATAAAGAATACAGTACATATTTTAAAATACAATATCAGAAAAAGAAGTGATAATATTGCATTATCACAGTTTTCTCTAGTCCTAAGTTTTTGGCTGCTCAGTCTTGAACTGTATTTTAGCATAAAGACAAATGTTGATATCTAAGTCATATCTTTATCAGCAGTAGTAATAAAAGCATTTGCCCTTTTAATCAAAATTACCAAAACTACTGCAACTGTACAATAAGCCTTATTATATTGTGTAGCGATGTCTGATTTTATTTATGAAGTTACATCAGGTAATTTATTGTCTACAATAGATAGTCAATGCACACGAGAGAAAACTCATCTGTGACAAGGTAGATTATGTGTTCTAAAAAGCCGCATACAGATGAAAAACCTTGACTCTGGTCCACAATAACTCAGATAAAAGGAATCCAAAATCTTTTCAAAACTGGTCATTGGTTGTCTAAAACAAACCCTTTTTTGAAACATTTGATTTTTTTTAATGCCCATAATTTATGTCAATCAGCCTAATGAAAACAAGAAAACTGTTTCAATCACTTAAAAGTTATTCATTTTCTTAAAGGTATTTGCTTGAACCCATAGGCAAATGAACTCATATTTGCTTGAACCCATAGGCTATTTAACAGGTTTCAATTGTTGTTTTGTTCTCTTTCAACAACTTGTAACAACTTCAACAATTTGTAACAACTTGAATGCAACTTTGAAAACTTAATGCAAACTCTTTGCTCTTTAGCTGATGCCAGAACATTCAAAACATTATACTGTAGACAATATACTCTGTGTCTATCAAACACACCACCAATATAAATAAAAGGTAATTGATAATCTCGTGGCAGAACTTTATTACTCTGATTAGTTTATGTCTATTATTTAAACTCTTGGAACTTTTGGATAGCAACTAGTATATATTCTGTACATAAGTGCACAACAAATACTGTATTCATTATATCTTAAAATGTTTTATTTCAGAGCTTGGTAAGGATAAAAACATTCATACAAAAATAATTGTTTTAACTATAATTTCTTAACATCAGCTTTACGATTACGAAAACCTTAAATTAAATTAAGCTTCTTAATTTCTTAAACAACCAACAAAAATTTTGAATATTGTTAGGACTATTTGCAGTCATTGATGTAAACTAACCTGTTCAATCAAACTCCTCGCAAGTTTCTTGTTTCCGCACCGCATTACATAATTTTGAAATTTCCTGAAATAATAAAACATATTCATTTGACCAAATGTTTTTAAAAATACAGTGCCTATCATTCTTTGCATTACTCTTTAACAATATGACAGCATCATTAACCATACCACAACACAACGTAACTTAACAGACTTAATTTATCTTGAAAAAATATGTTTTATGATTGAAGACCACTGTAGTTTTGGTTTGGTAGACTTATAGTTTTGAAAGTGTATCGCATAATTCACTACTATTTCAATAAAAGGCAAAGCTCAAGCAGCGTGGCTATTTAGCAATGACCAGCAACTTTTTCCGTATTGGATATGTTGTTTATTTTTACTGTTGTTAGAACCAGACTAACATGATTACAAAACAGAAAACACAAAAATGTGAAAAAACTAACTATTTCTACACATGTATGCTTGTAGCAATCAGATTTTTGCCATCATTTGTTTATATAGAAACAATAAACAATGTTATGAGAGTATGTATGTATCAACTCTCAATCACAAGTAGCTAACTAATTTATAATATGTTTTAAATTAGGCATATGAGGACGAGAGCTGATTCATTCTCTCAAAACATCATGTACTATTACTAAATAAACAAATGATGGGAACTGTTTGAATATACCATAATAATAATAATAATAATAATAACACCATCTTAGTCAATAAACTAACAATTGCTACAGCAAGTCATCATAAACCAACTATAGCTTACTAACATGATATTCATAATACATATACGAGGTGTGGCAATTAATATTTGAATATTAATTAATAATAGTAAAATTAATAAATAATATTAATATAATGGATTGGTGTTGCTACCAGTAAACAGTGAGTGTGCTGCAGCAGGTTTGAACATGTCTGTGCTTGTTGATTCTTCCCTCACTCTGAACTTGTTAGGCAAGGTTGAATGTAGTTCAGTTTTGTTGTAGCGATCACTCGTTTAAGTCCTTGCGCTAGCGACTCATCAAAAAATGCTTAATGTTGATATGGAGCAACGAGTTAACCTCAAATTTCTGTGGAACTGGGGAAAACTGCTACAAAAGTTCATGCTTAAAGGAAGTGTATGGAAATGAATATTTATGGCTTCATATACAAGTTTTTGAATGTTTAAAAGCTTGAAAGAGGGACGTAAAATGACCGAAGATGATCCATGCCCTAGACAACCTTCAATAATGGACAACATCCAGAAAGTTAGTAAATTGATCCGCAAAAATTGTTTTCTGAACGTTTAAGCTCTAGCTGAAATCTGTGTAATTACCAAAGAAAGTTTTCATTAGGTTTTGCATGAATCATAAAATATACAGAAAGTTTGCAAAAAAAATGCCAAAACTTCTTACTCCAGAGCAAAAGGAATTAAGAATGAACATTTGTGCAGATCTTATAAACAACAATGATAATTATCCAGAATTGTTAGACAGAGTGATTACTTGTGGTGAATCACAAATTTTCCTACCTTTGAACCTTAAACAAAATGCCAATTGAAGTATAGCAAATTGCTTTGTTTTTTCCCCACCTCAATGCAGCAAAAAAAACAAAACACACAAATGAGCAAATTACAAATTCTAGGCCATGATTAATGTTCTTTTTTTTGTAAGCGTCACTGGGTCCCTAAAGGTCAGACAGTCAAACAACGTTATTACAATAAGATTCTTACAGCCTTTCGTGAACAAGTCAGAAGACAAAGACCCCATTTGTGGAAGAGCAATTCCTGGATACTTCACCAAGACAATGTGCCTGCCTATTCAGCCTTGTCTGTGAAAGCGTTCTATGAAAAATATACATCACCGTGTTAGACCACCCACATTACTTGCTGGCCCCCTGTGACTTTTTTTATTTCCTTAAGTAAAATCAGAGCTTAAGGGGACAAGATTTCACAGCGTGGAAGTTGTGAAAGTAAAAGTAACAGAGGTTCTCAACAAGCTGACAGAAGCGGACTTGGACTTCTAGCACTGCTTGGAACAATGGAAAATTTCTATGGAGCATTGCGGGGATCAACAAGGAGAGTATATTAAAGGGTATTAACATTGTAATGCAATTTGTGATCAATAACATGTTTTGTGGCACCAGTCCGGTTATTTAATTGCCACAAATATATGTAATAGTTTGAGATTCATTCGCTTCTTAATACCATATAAACATGTATAAAAAGTCTGAAAGCAAACAAAAAGTAAGATAAATTAAGACAGGTGATCTATGAAGTGATGTTTCCAGTTGCTGTATCAACCATAAGTCTGTTCAATGTTTTATACGTGAGATACATCCTATCTTTTGTTCCCGTCTTGTATCATTTGTCTCTTCATCTTGTTATCATGTCAATCTGTTATTAGCAAGCAATAATAAACAATATATCTCAATAAGGAAAAAGTTATTTGTGACTGATAAATGATAAGCAATTAGAATACCAGCAATACTACCTGCTAAGAAAACTTGATATTTTATTTGGTTTGTGTCTGCATTTAGGTCCACTATTACTTACACTAATAACTTCACATCTGCAAACGTAACAGGCTAGATTTTAAACTTATTATCACACTTACATGAGAGTAGTGTCATTGTAAACAGATGACGTTTCATTGTTTAATGCTGCTTTTATTGGTATATGGTTCAATTTTTTCATCTCGCCAGATTCGATTAATTCTTTCTGCTTTTTTGGATCATACACAGGATTAATATAATGTGGACTGTAAATACTATAATTCTGAGTACGTTCATGTATTCTGTAACAAATATATTTTTAATAAAAACACTTTTAGTAAAAAATGTCCAACCAATTTTAATAAAGTCAGATCAAATAAACACTTCCATCACTAATTCATTATGAACTAGCAGATTACAGGATTAGGTTTCTTGTATAAGTGACAAGCTAATCTATAGTTTATTAACTACACTGATTAATTAGTGAATGAAGTAGTTAACCTAACTATTGATCAGTACATCAAGTATTAGTTTAAACCTAGACTTTCAACTTAATTCGTAAAGGTTTATGACATAGTTAAATAGCAGGTAAAACTGAGTTTTCAAGTTTTGACAATTTTGCTCCAAAGTGCTTTATTACATGCCCAATATTAATTAATCCAAAATATAAAAGTGTGGATACAACAGGAAGTTACAAAAAAAAAAAGAAAATAGAAGCGAAAACCATAATCTCAAAATGACTACCACACAAAATTAAGAAACATTTTGTTTTAATCATAAAAATGATTAATTAAATGTGTGTTATTAATAATGAACAGAATATATATATATATATTTAAAAGACTTCAAAACCTAACTTGACTCAGTTGTTGATTGTTTACTTCAGAACCTAATAACTAGGTTGGTTGTAAAGTGTTTATCTCAGTTGTAGGAAACATTTTTTTTTTTTTTTGTATTGCAAAAACGACTAATGAAATGTGTGTTATTAATAATGAATATAATATAAAATATAGAAAAAAAAACTGCAGAATCTAACTCAATTCACTTGAATGTTGTCAGGCATATAACTAGTATTCCCTTAAAGATAACCTTTGTAAGGAGTGTATTGTTGTAGCTGATGTAAAGCTGCTGCTACTTTGTAAAAATGGACGTCAAAATACAGTTCCATAATAAATGGTTAAAAACGTAATTTACCAATGGAATCTTACATCTTCCACTGGTTAATAGCTCTCCGCAAAATAATAAAGCACACAATATACCTTAACCAAAACAATTGTTAAAATCATTACTTTTGTAAAAGTCGCGAAAAGGCAAAATACCAAATAAAACAATCTAGTGAAAACTGAGAATATAAACTTTTAGGAATTGAAAGTAGGAATTTATAACTGGCCTTCTGGCACTGTGTTGGATAATTTAGGTTATTCAGGTTATTGTAATGTATCAGTATAAAATAAATTAATATCACTGAATTAAAAACAGTAAAACTATGATAATTGTACAATTTACCAATAAAAAGTACAATAATGTTTATTATTATAAGCATTATCAATGTTTAAATATTTCTTACTGTTTATTTAGAGAATTAATCCAAACAAATTGTTTTATTCCACTTCTAAAATTCATAGTTGTACTAGTAATCAGAGAAGTTGCCATTATTATAAATTATAATTTATGAACAATAATAAAATTATGTTTGGGAAAAAATAGTTCAATGCTACACGTTTTTAGGTTAACTTATTTTCTACATTCAGTAAATTCAAAATAGAATAGATTTAATCTATGGCCTAAAGGTTAGAACACCAGTTGTTTTGCATGCATCTATGCTCTTTTCTTTTGCAGGCATTGCAGAGTTCAGAACGCCACTGTGTCCTCAAAGGTCAGACAGTCAATCAACATTATTAAGTAGAGGTTCTAACAGCTTTTCGTGTACGAGCGAAAAGGCGAAGACCCGATTTGCAGAAGAACAGTCCTGGATACTTCACCAAGATAATGCGTTTTAAATAAATATCTACAATAAATACTTTAACCACAGTTTTAACTACCTATGATAGAATTATAGTTTTCTTTACTTTTTTTAATAGGTTATGCAATACGTAAGGGACATATACAATCATGCAATTAAAAATTTCACATTTATTACTTATTTTACATAAAGTTTCCCTGTGCATATAAAATGGAAATAAATTATCTTTGAATGGGATACTTCATAATTTTATTATTTATTTAAAAACACAATAAAAAGGCGGGAAGATAATTTTTCGATATGCTCCAGATAATAATAGTATAATGTATAAAAACTTCGTGTAAATAAAATTGCAAAAATAAAAAACGTATTAAAGAATTTTTTTTACGAATATTACATTATTTTGTATGGCCTTTGGTATACGAACTTATCATTATATATAATTATTACACATAAATGATTTCATAATTATCTTCACCGGATATAAATTGTTTTTTTCTAAATCAATTCTAATTGGATTACAGTTTTAGCTCAACTATTTCTATTGGTGTTTCTGAAATTGGAGGATGTGGTGCAAAATATTAAACTTACTGAAACATTAAAGGATTGTATATCAATGTACGCTAATGCTGTGCTGTACTTGCTGTACATTGTGTAGTTTTCCTCATCATGGCTGAAGGTTATACAGATTTAAGACAAAAATTGCAATTTAAGCAAAAGTTCAAGTTCGAAAAGGATGACAACAGTAATAAAAGGTATTTAACGTTAAGTGATACAACAAGTATATATTTTTTTAAGTATAATTGGATGACATTTAACATTTCTATTAATTATGGAGATATTGTTGTATCTAACCTATCTTTTGCAAGTAGCCAAACTTAATTTTATTTTTAAAACATTTGAATTTGAAACAAATAAATATGTTGTAACACATAATAAGAAAAGTTTTTGTTTGATAGTAAATAGTTACTAAAGTACACAATGATATTTAAGCAATTTATTGTAAAGGTTAGGTCTATACCTTTCATTTAGTAAGTAGGACTAAGTAGTATGTAGATTAATAAGTAGAATTTGGAAATAGTCACTCAACTTACCTGATGGTTTAATTATGAATTCCTTGTTTTTATTAAAAGTCCGTGTCCTTAGAGTAAAATGACAACAACAAAAAATTGGTTGTGGGCAAAAAAACTTCTATAGTAATTTTCCAAAAAAATTTTGGGAAATACAATGATAAATATTGAAAGTATATATATGACAGTTCCACTTGGTGTGTACAGGATAGGCATATTACCTAATCATACTGTTCAATACATTTGTTTCTAGAAACACTACATAGTACCATTATACTATCGACAGTCTTTTCGGTAAATGTATAATTTATGAACACCACTTATTGGGTTTTTCTCCAAAACACTATCTAATATATTTGTATACAATAATCCAAAGTATTATTGAATGGGAATTATTGGAATACAGAGAAAAAGGGGAAAACCTAAAATAGTGTAACTAATACTAGGTTTACTGACTTAGTTAAAGTTCAGACATTGGATGTACACGGAGATGACTGGAATGATACATCTTTGGCATAATTATCTCCGTGCAATGTAATTACACAATATAAATTGGATAATGACATCACAAAATAGTTCCGATTAATATTTCATAAAAGTATAACTTAATAAACATTCCGTTGACTTATTTTTATTTATTTATTTATTTTTTATAATAAAAAAGTTAATAGAACAAGACAAAAATATATAATAATAATTTTAAAATAAGCAGTTTAACAACACAAGCACTAAAAATATTGGATAGTGTCTGCTAAAGGCTTTTAATTGTAAAAGGTTTTATTTATGAAACCATAAACTACTCTTAATCTTTTATAAACCCAAAACACATAGTATATGCAAAAACTATAAAATAACAATAGTAGAACAAATTACCTAAATATGGTAGAAGAAATACATTACATTATTAATGAATTATTAGAATATCTTTCAATTTTTAATTGTAAAATCTGGACAAGTATAAAGAAGTCAAGTAAAGGAGGAAAAGATTTTTTAACATAAAAGTAGGTCTATCAGAAAAAATAACAAAAAAATTAATGCATTTATCGGTATCAATACAAGAAACAAAGATTTATATTCCCACACATAATATACCGTATATTATATAAATCTAATAAATTTACCTGTATTAATATTTGTTGTGCATATAATAAAGGTAGCAAAACACTTTGTTAAAAAAATTGATTTGCCTAATTTAAAAAAAAAAACAAGCTAGTTACCCTTTATATCATGTTACACCAAATAATAAGTTATATAAATGATTAAAAAAAATAATCAGTGCTGTTAATTTTTAATTGAGCCTAATACAAAAAAGTAATACTAGAATGACTAAAGATATCCGACAATATTTTCTTGCTTATATATTTTTTTTAATATAGAGCTAACCATTAAAAAAAATTTGGTTTCAAAAAATTATACATAGCAAGTTTTTAAAATTGAAATTTCTTTGTTATTCAAATGGGCACAAAGAAACTTTGTTTTATATGTAGTAGTTTTTATTAAAAAAACTTAATTTTAATAAGTTAATCAAATTGTACTTTTTATTAATAAATTACACATTGCTCTCTTATTACACTCGTTACACTTTTGTTATACTGTATGTTATTTCCTTTTAACAAAATGTTTTAGAACCTTATTTCATTTCATGGTGTATTAACATTTTTTTTCTGACAGCCATTCAACTACTACATTTGTGATTGGTACTAGTTGATATAAGCATATTCAGTTATGTCAATTTTTCATTGATTTTTATTAAAATTACAAGTTTTTCTGAGTAACAGTGAAAAAACATTTGGCGGTCTTAAAAACTGTGATAATTTAATTTACCATTTTTGAACATAATTACCAGTTTTTTTAACATAATTTATGTTTTTTTATCAATGTTATTAATATAAAATGTAGTAGCACATTAAGTAAGTGGTTTGTTATAAAAATGACTTTTTGAATAATGGTAAAATTAAAAAGTTTTATATTGAATCTAAAAAATTTTATGCAACTATTACAACTTTTTATAAACTTAATATATTACTATTGATCATGCAATAGCCAGCCTACAAACTGTCTCCATATGTAAAAGAATTATAAGAATGAAAGACACAAAAAATGAAAATCAAGTGAAAGAATTATTACTATATATGAATTGTAGGTACTTAATTTGTTTACAACACTTTTATTATCCCATGGAAACAAGGACCAAAATAGTAATTAAACCATTAGGCCCTAATTGCAAGGGGGACTGAGAAATAAATTGAATTTTGTTGTTGTTAGGAATTTGTAGTATGTGGTTGGACCACTTGGGCAATCTAGTTACAAAGTGAGTCTACCAAGTGCCATCAGTCTGGAAAGTTGTGTTTGTGTTCAGTGAATTTTTTGTAAAAGAAGTTCTGTGCAAGCATAGTTTTTTTTACGATAGCCGATTATCGTGAACGACATGGCAGTGAAATTTTGTTTTCTTCTTGAAAAAAGTGTTGCAGAAACTATTGTTATGTTAAAAAAAGCTTACAAAGAATATGCTATGGGTAAAAGCCAAGTCTACGAGTGGTTTGGCTGCTTTAAGAATTTTTAAATGTCGATTGAACACCACCAATGCTCCAGACATCCTTTAATATCATGAACCAATTTTCATTTCACCACAATCTGATAATTAATTTATGAAAATCAATGTAGGACCATGGCCGAACATGGTGAGATTGCCCAGTTGTTGTAGAGCTTAGTTCGGCAAATTTTATCACAAGACTTGAAAATGAGAAGAGTTTCTGTAAAATTTATCCTATAATTATTGACAGTAGATCAAAAAGAGTGTTACCTGGAAACTTGTTGTGAAATGAAGGATCAATTTGATAATGACTCCAGATTTTTTCCAAAATTATTGTAGGAGATGAATCGTGATGCTACAGTTATGATCCTGACTTTAAACAGCAGTCACTGAAAAACTGTGAATTCTCCTAGAGAAAAAAGCTCGGCAGGTGAAAAAAATTAAACATGTTTTAAAAACATTTCTGGTTATTTTTGGGTTCCCCCTTGTAAACTAGTTAAAGATATGTAAAATAATTAAAATAATTCTATTTTTTCTACAATAATTAATTTTACACAATTCTTTTAGTGGCTTGATTTCAAATGGAATTTACCCTTTAAAACAAAGATCAATTGAAGAAGAAATTGAAATTTTAAGTTTAATCAGAGATGGTATCCAACAGAAGCGGCTCTTTGATGACGCTCAGTGTGTTAAGATTGAAGGGAAAATTGAACGAGTTGTTGAACGAGCAGAGAAAGGAAAGTACAAACGTTGTACAGTTGATCGAGCACCATTAAGAAACAAGTAAGTAGAATATTACTATATATTTGCATTATTAGAATCCTTTCGAGTATTAATAGAAACATTTTTATATCACTGGTATTACAGGATTTCCCCAATGCAGTGCTGTAGCAGGGCAAAACCTCTCAAGTACTTTTATTTGCCTTTTTCCCTACAATAACTGAACTTGCAATATAGTCATTCTGATAAGACACCAATAGGCCCCCAATATCCCTATGGCTAACCCATATATCTTAAATGATATAGAAGTAGCAAAACAATAGGTGCAAGCATAAGAAAGAAGCTGTTACAAATTTTTGCCTTAGTTCTAGGCATGATTGTTTGGCTGTTCAATTGAACAAAATCAAGAATTTGATTTTAGCTAATTGTGTATTATGAACTGGCATGCTTAACGAATGATAAGGAACATGTTGTTAAAATGTCCAAAGCACAATTCCAAATATCAAATATTGAAGAAATTCTCTAAATTATTTTGGGATACCAGAACAATAATGAGCTAATCTTATCATAGTATGTCATTGGAAAACAACTACTTATCTTAAATATATTTACGCATCCATGTTTCACTTCAGTAGTTGGAATCCTACTGTGATAAACTCATAACTAAAAAGGAAATATTTCTGGGGCTCCTTTTCTAAAGACATGCTTAAGGCTCTATTAATCAGTGCCCTCTTAATATTTTCCATAAGTTGTTGCTAATATCAATAGTCTATAGATTGCTGAATTCATACTAGCCTATTTCTAATTTTAATTGCCAGAATTATAGTTAACAGGTATTAAAAACCTGTAAAACTGATCATACACATAAATTTTTTGTCTATGCTTATTTTGTATTTGCCATCATTTGTGTTTTAGAACATACTTAATGTTTCAAGAGAATGGATCAATTCTAATTCTAAAGTGTTTGGCTTAAAATGTAAACATAAACTAGAATGTAAGCCTATGTTGAAATACCAAAATAAAAATTAAGAACACAATTTTAGGCTGATACACTGAGACGTCAAAAATAAAAACTGAACACAGGATCAAGGGAACCACAAGTCACCAAGAAACCAAAAAAGCTACACAATAGCTGAGAAATACCATTACATTTGATTTTTTAATTAGTTGCTAAATTTATGTTTAAAATCAGGCACTTGAGAACAAGCTGAGCATGACCAATTTAGAACTCCACTTGCTGTTGTGTGCACTGGGTATTCCATTATGAAGCACCCCTCTCCATTGACCTCAACTTCATTTGTTTGCCACTTTTGGTTTGAGAAGGATTTCTTCTTAACTCTCCTTTGGAGAATTTTTCCACTATCCATCACTTGTGGATATGTCATGTCTCGGACTGGCATATAAATTACGTATGCTATACAAAATATGTTAATGTTATCCTTTCATGCCTTTATTTCTTACCTTAAACAATTGGCTTCTTTCTATCTTTAGGTCTTGCAAATTTGCCAATGAAATCTTTGTAATTAAGTTTCATTGTTTGGTCACTTTGCATTGATAGCAACAAAAAAACTTCAGCTTTTCACTATTGATTGTTAATCCATTTTCACACTTGATTCTCTTGAGTGCTGAAAAGTTTCTTTGTTCTGTACAATTTGTAACACGAAGTTTAAGATAAATTCTCATTGTAACGTCTAAATTTGGAAATTTATTTTTTAACTTATTTTCTTTGATATGGAAAGAGAGGCTATTCTGTCTTGTTCGTTTGATATTTTTCATCTTCATTTACCATTTAAAATGCACACTATAAATTACTAAATACCTTTGCTTAATTTCTGTAAAAAAAAAAAACATTTAGTGAGTACAATGATCGTTTCTCAAAATGTTACTGTATAGTACGTCCATACTTATTTTTCATTCGATTTGCTTTTATGTTCTTCTTTTTCTCAAATTTTGCATCTGTTTACTAGATCAGCCCTGGAGCTGAGTTAATCCACCCTCTTGAAAGACATTTATTGCTTTTATATAAAAATTATGGCAAAATGTCAGAGTAAACAATAATTAAAACATCAATATTCTGTCATTAATTTACAATTTAAATACTGTACAGATGTTTTTGTATTAAGTTCTACTCCAATATCACATCTGCTTTGTTAAAGGATATTTTTTGTATAGGTATTTCTTTGGAGAAGGCTATACATATGGATCACAATTAGCCCGGAAAGGTCCAGGAATGGAGCGGTTGTACAGACCTGGAGAAGTGGATCCTATTCCCAGTTGGGTTAAACGTCTTGTAATCAACCCTCTTGTGAAAGCCGGTGTTGTAGCCGATGGTTTTGTCAACTCTGCAGTTATCAACGATTACAGACCCGGAGGGTGTATTGTTTCACACATTGATCCTGTCCATATTTTTGATAGGTAAGAGATAAAAATTGTTAAAACGTTGGTTGTGCTTATGACTAAATTTATTCAGTATTGTCAAAAATTATTTACCAATTTGAACTTTATATTTTTCCAGATTCAGTATGCTAAACAATTTGAATTTGAGTAAAACTGGTTTAGCTATTTAGAATTTTTACTGCTTAGATTATGTTGTCAGTTTTGTTGAATACTTAACAAAATTGAAAATTGTTGAAAATTTAAAATTGTATAGCAAAATTTTAAAGTGTGTGTGTGTGTGTGTGTGTGTGTGTGTGTGCATATACGTGTGTGTGTGATTTTATTATTCTGGTAATAAAATGAGTTTTTCAGTAATACAGGCTAGTTTGATTTTGTTAAAGTTTTTGGAATTTTTTTTAACTATGTAAAGTTATTAGAAATTTTCTGATTCATAAGTATTTATTAGGTGATAGTCTCTATTATTCTGTTTGTTGATTTTCTTATCAAACAGCTTATATTTCTAACTTATTTGTTCATCGACCAATATAGCCTATTTATTTATTGAAAGTTGTTATTGCTTTACTACTGAGATAATATTACCAGTTACTTATTAGTGTATGATATTTTCTGAAGTTGTTTTGTATAAGGCAACTTGTTTATCAGGAAACCTCTTTAGTCAAAAACAATTTGGACAGAGGCTGGTTCATATTAGCAAAAATTGGGATTAAGTGGATTTTGATATATATATATATATATATATATATATATATATATATATATATATATATATGTCTTAAGCAAGGACATGTGATAAAAGTATTTCTCATTTGTAAATCTTTTCTTTTATTAAAAATACGCTTGATATTGTTACAAGATCAATTATTTAGAAATGTAGTACAGTAGTGAAGTTTGCTGCACTTGCTAATATCACTCTATCAAGGTCATTTACATAGCTTACCTGGGCTTAGTCATCATGCTAAATTCATAAAACTCAACCCTACAATATTGCCTTAACTTCACTCTTTACTTGAAATAATGTAGTTATTATAACATATTTTTAGGTCTGTCAAGTGACCAATCTGAATTGTTTGTCAAGGTTTTAGGAATTTTTTTGTACCACATTTTTATTTATTTTTTTTTTTTTTTTTCGTTATTTCTAGTAACTATTTTCATTTATTTATGTTATAATAATCAAGCATCGATATAATAATTAACCATAATATAATTTATATCTTTCATGCCCATTTTAATTTGTATACATATAATTAGATTTTTTTCTTGGGCTTTTAGTAGCTTTTGTTCTTTAAAAAAAGAACAATCTAACCCAACTCACTATCGGTTAGCGAATAAGTTATGTTGGGCGTTCTTACTTGTTACTTCTTTAACTCCTATTCCTTAAAAAGTACTAATCTATATAACTAGTGTCATGGCAGATAGTAAAAATAGATGTCAGAATATAATTGCATAATAAATGGCTAAAAATCTTTACATTTAATTTTCCGCAGGTTAATTTCTCTCAGCGAAATAATATATAACACATAATAAAAGGAAAAAATCATGACTTTTGCGGAAATCCTGAAAAGTCAGAAATACCTGTATTTTTTTAATAACAGGCCATAATGTTCATTTCCTATGTTTTACAACATACTGAATAAAAATTTGCAAGCTATATGTCGTCAAAGTTTTATTTTCACTTTTTTAAACTTGAATAGGTCTTCAACATTAAAAAGAATTCTGTATTTTTGGTGTTTTTGAAAGAAAAATATAAGCTATAATTTCTGCATACAATAAATTTTAAAATAATTATATTCTACATTCACACATTAATAGCTGTAATAAACTCTGGTAATTCAATATTATGCAATTCTTAACTCATGATAAGAATTGATAAAGAGTACTAAATTTAATTAATTTTGATAGTGATTACAAATTGAGTCATTTCATAGTGTTTATGTTTAACCTAAGTTTACCGTTATGCACAAAAAGTTGTATCTAGTCGTTTTATTATTTAATTATAACAATATCCTTCCTTACATTACCAATTAAATTTGTATAGGAACAATTGTCATGGTAAATCCCAGACTTGGAATTATGAATCCAGAGCACCAATCATGACTTGTTTTGATGTAGAACATGTTTTGTGTGGTTGTTAAACTTGTCCTATACATGAATTATGTTAAACACATACGTCTGTTTGTTACAATTCCAAATAAAGAAACATTTTGCCAACAATCATATTTCGTCATTTTCAAGGTAGCCTTCTAGCTACAAATCTGTAGACGTTAATATCCTTGTTAGTGCCTTTTATAAACTTTTTATGGTATAAACTATATCCAATCCGGATGTAAATCAACTTGATATTAACAAAACTTGGTCCATCATTAACAAACATTGACCCAATGTTTGTGTGGCCAGTTAGATCCAGTAAAGTTGGCATTGTCCTAAGTAAGATTGCATTTAGGTCAGTTGTAATTAAGGACAGACTTTCAGACAGCCCTAAGCATCGTTCTTTCTATTAAGTTCACTGTTTTTCAATTTAAATAGCCTCTCTAATAATCCTGGCCTTATAATTTTTGCACAAGCTATCTGCTCATCTCAGAATCTGTTGTGTAAGTGTGTGTGTGTGTGTGTGTGTGTGTGTGTGTGTGTGTGTGTGTGTGTGTGTGTGTGTGTGTGTGTGTGTGTGTGTGTGTGTGTGTGTGTGTGTGTGTGTGTGTGTGTGTGTGTGTGTGTGTGTGTGTGTGTGTGTGTGTGTGTGTGTGTGTGTGTGTGTGTGTGTGTGTGTGTGTGTGTGTGTGTGTGTGTGTGTGTGTGTGTGTGTGTGTGTGTGTGTGTGTGTGTGTGTGTGTGTGTGTGTGTGTGTGTGTGTGTGTGTGTGTGTGTGTGTGTGAAAATTATGGTAATAGCTTGAACAAGTTCGTTAACCAGCAAAATTCGTTTAACTGTTCAAAAATGTTGAAAATTTCAAATATTCAAAAATTAAAACTTTTTATATTATTTTTTTAAATCAATTTGTACCATCACAATCAGCGCTAAAGACTGCATAAATCAGCATTTATGCAGTCTTTAGCGCTGATTGTGATGGTACAAATTGATTTAAAAAAATAATATAAAAAGTTTTGAATTTTTGAATATTTGAAATTTTCAACATTTTTGAACAGTTAAACGAATTTTGCTGGTTAACGAACTTGTTCAAGCTATTACCATAATTTTTTTTATACCAAGTTTGAATCAAACTGGATTAAAACTATAAATTTGAGGCTAAAACACATACACACTCACACACACAGTTTTAATATGTTTATGAACCAGCAAAATTCGTTTAACCATTTCAAAATGGTAATTATTCCAAATCTTCAAAAGTTCATAACTTTTTATCTTAATTTTAAAAAAATAAATTTTCACCATCACAATCAGCGCTAAAGACTGCATAAATTAGCATTTTGAATTTTTAAAATCCACTAAAATTAAGAATTTTTTGATGATGGTCAGGGTTTATTTTCGTATTTTCAGTGTAATTTGAAAGTTTAAGATGCATATTAACATGCAGATTTTGATGGTGAAATCAGATTTTGAAAACAAATATTTTTTTGAAATTTGTTTTTATCATGTCAGCAAGACAACTTGTGTACTGTGATTATTAATTTTATTATAAAATATTTGATATAATGTTTGTTGTTATTTGTTACAAAAAATCAATAAGCAATAAATTGATTACTGTACATATATACCTTGTATCTCTGTTCTGTTATAGGCCAATTGTTTCAGTCTCCTTCATGAGCGATTCCGCTCTCAGTTTCGGCTGTAAGTTTAGCTTTAAGCCAATCAGAGTGACTAAACCTATTTTCTGGCTGCCGTTACCTCGTGGCTGCGTCACATGTTTAAGGTAAATACTTTCAGTGTTAACTCATGTAACTAATGTTACTTTTACTACATGGATTGATGTAGTTGATGTACTTTTACTACATGGATTACTTTATGGGATTGATGGGAAATGAAGCTGCGGATAATTTGGCAAAGAGAGGAACAAAAATTATTCAAAAGCCAGCAGGCTCCCTGTCATTACAAGCAGTTATAAGAAAACTAAAAACAGACTCACAACAAAAATTTGTTAGTGAA
This sequence comes from Callitettix versicolor, assembly GCA_022606455.1. Classification (NCBI taxonomy): domain Eukaryota; kingdom Metazoa; phylum Arthropoda; class Insecta; order Hemiptera; family Cercopidae; genus Callitettix; species Callitettix versicolor. Next base: position 30,340,685 of record CM040186.1, read on the forward strand.
ATGAAGAAAAACCTACAAGACAAAGTTTATGATCCGTTTAATCTTTTTAAGGACAATAAGATGCTTCCACGCAAAATAGCTGTAGCAAATTTCCGCTTGGAAACTGGTCACAATTGTCTTGCCAAGCATCTCCATAGGATGAGAGTAATAACCTCTGACAAGTGCAAGATTTGTTCAAAAGATGTGTATGTTATGGACAAGGATCACGTACTGATCTGCGAGGGCCTGGATAGAGGGAAGCAGGGACGAAGGGACTTTCCTGGATTGTATTGGGAGGCAAGATCCAAAATGGTGTGAACCAAAAGGAGCCATTGGAAGAAGACTTTTACTACATTGTTCAAACATTCTTTGTCATTTTTTGGATGTATAAAAAACTAATGCAAATGTAATATTATGGATCAAGTGACTAACCTTAGACTTGTCATATTTTCTTTACTACAAACTGATGGTTTGGTAATAATTTAAATATTTCTTAACTACTTTGTAGAATATTTACTAGATTTCATGCAACAGGACAAATAATTATTAACTTTAAAAAATTATTGTCATTATATCTTTCATTCTTTACGGATGGTTGTACTTAATATCAAATGAAGACGGTCTACCTTTTTATGAAAGTAGATTTTTTTTGAAAATTAAAATATATGTACTATAAGTAAAAATGAACTATAGGTTGGCAGACCTGTTTTATAAATTGTAATTGTCGCTACGTATTTACTATTAAAGCGAGAAAATTAACATTTTCTAAATATTGTTTACTTACTAGAATTTATTTATGAGTCACAAATAAAATTTATAAACAAAAATATGTCAGGTAAACATGTTCAAGTACTTTGGCAAATTATTGATACACAGATTGTTAAAAATTAGAACTGGTTTATTAAGTTTTATTTGTACTTGGCTTTTGTTGGCCGGTTAGTTCAATGTATAGTCACAAGTTCTCTAATATGCATGTTTTTTGTAACTCGAAAATCCACGAATTCTTAAGGCAACTTTGGCTTAAAGTTTTTTTTTATCTCAATTTGATGATGAAATTAATACTTTTTTTTAGTATACGTCACTCACAAAATTTGACAAGTTTGACTCTTCGTAGAGTCCTTGTCGGAACTAACTTTCTCTTCTTTTTTGTAATTTCCACAATGCATTTTTCTCTTCTCCGTGATTGGTCAAAACATTGATGTTGCTGGAACTGCTAATATTTCTCTTAAGATTGAACTCAACTTTGTACCAACATTTCAGAACAAAATTATTCTGAGTTTAAATGTAGATATCACAGATCATTATATCACAGATGATCTGTTATAGATGATATATGTTATATTAATACATACATATCATATATTATTAAATTCATCAGTGTTATTTCACTTGTGTTTCTTTAAATACTTACAATATATGGATGTAGCATTAAGCGTTCCTATTTGTAGTTTTTTGTCAATAACGAGAAAAAGCAAAACTGCTGTGATTTTATAAAATCTCAATTATTTTAAGTTGACTGAAATAGTTTACTAATAAAAATACTGTAAATCCTTGCCTATTAGAAAAAATTCAGTGTACAAAATATAAATCATATTTTTATGGTTAATAGATTACATTTTACAAAAAACCTAATTCTGACAGTGGATGCATAAAAGCAGCTGTGATGTACATTTCCCTTGCATATACAAAAACACTATTTTCTTAGTGTTGCTCTAAAGAAGGAGAGAAAGGGGAACTGCTGGTAGTGAGATATGGTTAAATCTTTTTTTTCTTTTTGTGGAAAACTTGCTTTGTGTTGTTTTACTTTGAAAAGCCTGCAAGACTAGTTTTGTTTATTTACAAAAACTAAACAGGTTCATTTCCACAATAATTATGTAGTGACATATCACTACAATACAGTACAGTCACAATTATTGAACATTTCATTTTATTCCATGAGACAATAGTTTTTTTATTTTATTATTTTTTTATGTATGAGGTATATTTTTAATGGAGTATATGCTTTTATACCATTTTTATGTAGTGCAAATTTTATAATCTTCAATGGCTAGAGCAATAAGGTTACACTTCTTGGGTATCAGGGCATGCTAGGATAGAGGGAAGTGAGAAAGCAGATGAGCTGGCAAGGAAGAGGGAGCCAACCCAACTTACAGGACTGGAAATGTTTTGCAGACTTGAGGACAGCTACTTCAAGATGAAGCTTGGAGAGGAAGGAGAGTCTAGAAGATCTAAGCTTTGGAAAGATAAGAAAGGTTTAAGACAGACCAAGTAACTCCATGGGAACTTTAACTAGAGCAAAGATCTATTTTGGCCGTAGTAAAAATAAGCTAAGACTTTTGACAACCTTCCTTATGAGGTGTGGCACCCTTAACAGACATCTTAGGAATCTTGGCTTAGTAGAAGTTCCGAGGATGCAGGGTAATGGAACAACAGTGAACACAGATGTGAAAATGAAACATTAGTAATGGTGAAGTTCCACACTTCAACTTGTCATTGTTATTTTCATTGTCTTGATATGATAAGCTGATAACAATTCCAGCAAAAAGTTCTGCAGTGAGAAGCAATACTGCTCCACTTTTTAATTAGATTGGTATTTCGAAATAACGGAATAAAATTATTGATGTTTGCTAACCTAAGGTTGATGGACTGGATTGTGGCTAAACATAAGCTACAAAAGCATCAACAGTCATAAAATTTTCTATACTTATTTTTCCATTACCAGATTATCGCTGTTACAAATGTTTGTGTTTCACTCTAATAAGAATAATAGATTTACCTTGAATTCCAAGTAGTGTAGTATTTGAAATCATTACTCATCATTTTATTATATTTTGTAAAATTGAAAAAAACAGTTGATTAGCTTGTTATAATATAAATTAATTACAGGCAAACAGAACATAACGGTTATTGAATATGTTTTGGTTTACAGTGGATTTGCTGCTGATGAAATTACACACTGTGTCAGACCCGAAGACACATTATCTCGTAGAGCTGTCATTATTTTACGCAGGTAACTATTGATATGAATATGATACAGGCTTATCTTGGTAACTATGAGTCTATTTTAGCCAAAATATTTAGTAGTCTTAATATATTTGTTAAACATTGAGCATTTCCTTGATTAGTTAAGAGACTGGTGTGATAGGCTGCAGACTGTGTGTTGTTACAGATTATTTAAGATTTCAGTTTTTCATTGTATAAGGTATAATAAGATAATCTAAATCATACCTTCATACTTAAATCACAAGGAAGATTTTCTACCTTATTTTTGAAACGTGAATGTGATATCGCACAGTTTTTAACTAATTTTAACATTGAACACAATTGAACGATGGCTGCAAAAAATTTTAACTTTGTCAGAGTTAAGTTCAATTGGTCACTGTAACAGACTTTTGATATAATGGAACATCCAACTACAAAAACGGACATTAAAGCTTTAGAGCCGTTATCTCAGATCCATCATAAACTACGGAGGTTTATAAATACATGACATTATTTATAAAAATTATTATCATTGTTGCCTGTATAGGCTGAACGAGCACATTATACTATAACAGTGAACATGGTATGATATTAAGTACAGAGTCAACCTTTTTAGATAACATGGTATACTAGCAGATGAAGTAACAATTTATCACCAACTGGCTAAACTACACACTCATGAAATATGTATTTCCCGGAGTGGAATCATGATTTAATGTTTAGTACAAGCACAAACAAATAACGAGTATGTTTTTAGCAATTGAAAGTGGCTATACATTTGTGCAGATAATCGGATTGTACAATTTGAATGGTTCCAGGTTCTGAAACATTCCAATCCAGTGTGCAAAATTATTCTACATGGATAATTTTGATATCATGTTAATACACAAGTCTGTTGAACTTGATTATTTTTATTATACACATATCAACATAGCTATTGTGTGTGGAATGATAAAAACACTTGGAATACTGGAAGCTTTGTCAGTAACACAATTAATCACTGTTTTATGTCTTAGCTTTACGACTGTATTTTACAGTATTGTATTGTAGTGTTATTTTAAAACCTAACCTATTAAAGAGGTTGGTGTTTGAAGTTATTAATTGTTAGCTGTTTATTTGTTTAACCATATCAAAATAATAATTTTTTAGTTCAGAATAATGATTTAAAATATTTAGAAAAATATTTAAAACTCAAAAGTATTTTAAAATATGATGTAATTAGTTTAAAACAAATGTTGAACTAGCCTAGCTTGAATAGGGTTAATTTGAAATTTAGACTAAGTAGAAATAAGAACGACGTACAAGTCGCGTGTGTAGCTTGGCCAAGTCGAATTTCATAATGAATATTTTAAATGTGTAATTGTGCTTAGTGTTTTTGATGTTATGTTTTAATGTTTTGTTTGACTTTGTGACGACCTCGACAGAGGGATTTAACATTTTGTATGGCCTGAAGATGAAACTATAGAGTTTCGAAACCGCGGTAGCCTTTATGAGGTGAGTTGATAGACCACTGACGGGAAGAATAGGTATATAATCCTAATCATCAGAAATAAGAAATTTAATAGTAATTAATCATGAGCACTATTAAAAATTAAAATTGTAGACATAATCACATAAACCCACAGTAAAAAAACCACTGGTGATACTGATTATATATAACCTAGAACCAACCTTAAGGCCAGAATAGTAGAAGGCTAACTTCATAAACTATTGCCTTCACCATTAATAAGCTAGAGTTTTAGCATAATTAGTTTTTAGGCCTATCTACTGTAAAAGTTTCTGTGATAATATGGCAGCTTCTAATGGGTTCGCAGTCTAATCAGGACATCCAAGTCTAACACTTAAATTGTTATTTGTTATTATTATAATAAATTATAATAATGTTTTTGAAATAATTCATGGAATGTATATTTAGGATTGCCATGGTTTAGTGTAAAATAAGGTAGAGTTGCACAAGCACAATATATACAAATATCTGTTCGTGCAGTTCACTAAACCGTGTGTACTTTATAATCACTTTGTAACTAAATGTGAACAACAAAATTTTGAAAAATAGTATCGTTAACAAAAATTTTAAAATCCATCATTGTAATTTTCAATTCACATATTTTTATTTACACATCATTTTGTATATTATTTGTCAGCTTTTGTTTATATTGGTCAACACTAGTTGACTATACCTTTAGACTGAGAATAACCTTTGATTTTGCGAAACACCAGAACAATATTTATCTAGAAACAATTGTGTCCAACGTATATACACCAATTTTCGATGCTTTAATTTAATTGACTTCCATTACAACAAATATTGTTGTTATCAATTAGTTACAATGAGGATGGACTGTACCAGCTATCCAACAGTAATTCTCAGTAGCTTGTAAACAATAATTGAAGAATTATAGATAAACAAATGGAGTGAAAAAAAATTCATTCAGTATAAATTGGCAAACAAACCCAGTGACAATCCTGGTAGTCTACGTAATAGCTTGCATGATCCGTTGATCTTAAACAATGATGTTACTTCCAGCCGGAAGAGAACTAAATATTCTGATTGACAGTACAATCGTGATAGTTCTTGTAAAGCAGATGTGATTTTTTACAGAGTGTTGCCGAATGCTCCACGACTTGAGTATGATGAACCATTGTCTCCAGTGCCATTGTTAAACGATGTCTACAAAATTAATGGACTTTCCAGGTAAAAATGAGGTCTCATTTTAAATGTATATTTGCTAAATGGGTTTAAAAAAGTAGATTGAAATTTCATAATTTTCTTTAAGAATAAATTTAAATCAAATTAACAATAATAAGTTTAAGTTTATTTCATTGAATACAAGATTTAAGGGTATTTCTTCTTATTATTATTATTGAAATTTATGTTTGTGTAATAACTGATGAACTATTTAAATTTTTTGTTAGTACATTGAACTTAATGTCTAATACAACAGGATACTACCTCTAAACAAATTTTGTAATTGAATTATTTTAATATTGCTGTATTTCAAGGAACACGTTCCCATTAGTTATTACATTTATCCTAGTGAGAATTTGTAAGGAATAAATTTTAAAAAGATTATCATTACACTGATACATTATTTTTTTTACTATATTTACATGTTTAAGCCTTTTAGGTAGGCCTTTTTCAAATTTTTGTTTGTTAATGTTCATCAGTGAAATGTCAACCAGTGTTATGAAACTTATAAATAATATTGTGAAACTTTTTATTTTGCTATTTAGACTACATGTGAGATGAGAAAAATATTCTTTTTAATGTTCCATCCTTTATTTTTTTATGGTATGGTTGCTTTTTCAACCAGTGAGTGAAGCTCAAGCTATTTATTGAGTATAGCTTTAACAGCTATACTCTTGTGAAGTATATTCTTTAATACTAAAAATAAATTACAACCTGTATGATTAAAGCTATTGAAATATAAATTTCTAGGATTTAAAGAAATATTAATACTGATTTTACATAATGAAAAATAATACTCAGGCACAAAAAATGGAGACTAGTTCAAAATTATATATTGATTATTAGTATTGTTCTGTACAAATTGGAGAAAAAGATTACAAAAAATATTTTTTTTTAAATTGTAGCTGTGAATTGGTGTTATATTTTTGAGGTTAACTTCTGATACAAAAAGAATACTGTTTTTTAATCAATGGATTAGGTTATATAGTACATTACAAATAGTTATAGTAATATCAAAATTGAAGTTTTTTATTCACAAATAATTTGAATTATTTAAAGCAGAAAATTGTTTAATTTCAAATTATAATATAGAATTTGTAGAAGTTTATTAGTCAGTTATCAGTGTTGCTCACCCAGATGCTCACTGGACACAATGCTCAATATGGCACATATTCAACCTCTTTTTGCAAAACACACAGATAAAACGAACCACATTTTATCCTGAATGATGCAACCATTGCAGGTCCCCTCAAGCAGTAACGTATACAGATAGAGCCCTTTTTTGACCTGATCATTCATAAACAAACCTTATCATTTGGTGGTCGAAATTTCAAGAATGTACGTTAATTCCAAATCAGAGTGATATATATGGAATATATTTAGGGTGTTTTAGGAGATATTTGATAGGAATTGATATTTCATCCAGTGAGCTTTAAAGGGTTGAATATTCAAAATTTTGTGATACTGTATTTGTGAATAAAACCCATGAAGGATACAGAACATATTTTTAAATACAGTATCAAAAAGAGATTCAAATTGGTTAGTTAAAACTCTTAGTTATTCTTTAGCAAAAGAGTTACAATAATGTGCAACTACAATTGTTTCTAGACCTAAATATAGTGGGATAGACTAAATATTATAGAGCTTAGTCTTGCACAACTAATGTACCAACAGCAACAAATTTTGGCAGCTGGTGTCTTTTCCGAGTTCTGCAGTAGTAATTCTGCAATTACCTGCTGGCAACTTTTGATTTTTATCATAAATGCTTTCGGCATAAGGAACTGTTGCCACAATGCATACACACTATACCTGAGTAGTACAATATTTAATGTTCCTAAAACTGGGTTTTTTATATTAAATATGTGCAGATATTCAATATAGGAAAAAATGATGTTACATTCAAGGTTGTTGGCTCCAATTACTTTCCCTAACTATGCAACATATTACATTCCAGAACTCAAGCTTTGAAACTAAAATTTTTAACAGTGCTATAATTGTGTTTCTCAATTTATTTATAAACATAATTGAAACATTTATGTTCTAAATGTTTTTTATTATTAGGCCTAAAGAAGAAAAACCTAAAAGTCGCAAACGTACATTGAGGTCATCAGTCCAAATGCAGAATGACATTGATATTGAAGAAGAACCAAAACGACCTCGAGTAGAATCGGCCATTGCGATCTGTAACAATGTAAATTGTAAAGACCAGAAAACAGAATGATTACGGTGAAACTGTAATGGAAACAGGGTAAATGAAATCTCAAAGAAGACATTCTGGTAGTTATCTAGTCGAAAGATGGTGAAACGTGTGTCTATAGTCAGCTGGGATAATGAACAACTGTTCTCAAAAATAAAGTTGCCATTTAAAAACTATACTTCATAAAATTGCCTTTAATAAAATTGTTTATGAAGTTATATTGGCAAAACTTTATTACTTAAGTTGATAAAAAGAAAAAAAATTATAATCATTATAACATTTCTTAGAATTAATATTTCAATATTAAAAAAGTTTGAGAACTAAACCTGTAAGTTTTAAGCATTTGAAAATTAAAATATGTGCAGTAATTATTTGATCACCATTGCCTTTATAATATTAACATCATTGTTGGTGTTAGCTTTAAGTAAAACAAAATTGTAGTTGGTAATATTTTTAAATAATCCTTTGTTAAAGCTACACCTTTGTGAATTAACCATTGTTTCACAAAGTTGTTTTAGGTTTGTACTCACAAGTTATAAATACCCAGCATTAAAATATAAAGAATTTTCCTTTATGAAAGTTATAGTCTTAGTTAGAATTACCCCAAAATTCATTTAATGTTATTAATTTTGCTTGTTTTACAAAAAAAAAAATTGATTATTTGAATAATACGGTGCTGTATTATTAAATTTTTACTATTTTGTGCAATATGTAATTAAAATATATCTTTCATAGCTTTATATGGAAAAAATAGTTGAATTTGACATAATATGGAATGTGGGCATATTTTTTTTTTTTTTAATTATAAATGAATGGCTATTAGCAAAATAATTGTTAATAGGTTATCTCTATCATTTTTTATCAAATATTTCTAATGAACAAAAATTTTATTAACTTAAAAGAGTCTGTTAAAATTTTTTGTTTTTTTGTAATAATAATAAGTAATAACATTTTTTAACATTAAAATGTTTTTACTGCTCGTTTTTTAATGTTATAAACTATCTTTTTTTAATCTTAAAATTTTGAAAAAAATTACCTCCATATTGTGTCGAATTTTCAGTATTTTTTATTAGTATTATGTTGCTTTTACGTTATAGCAAAATTAAAGTAATTTGTTATTTTTATATATTATGGTTGTATTGTTATTATGGTCTATTTGTAGGAGGAATGTGCAAGCCTTTTTTTAAGTTTGATGGGAATTGTGTAGTAAAACCTGGATAATTTGGCATGGTTGCACCCTATACAATAATTTTGGTTATAAAGATGCATCTGTAATATAGGTAACTAAGGAAGATGGTAAAAACAGGAAATCAAGCATCCTCGAACAGGTGGCTAAACTGATGAAATAGCGTAGCCTATAATTGATTGTATTATTCTATGCAATACAGTTCTCGTGCTTATATATTTTTTTTAATATATCTTTGGATGAAATCCTTATTGTTATTTTATTAAAAAGTTAAAATTGTGGTCTCCGAAGCAGTTGTTCACACCACAATAGGAACTGAAAAAATTGTAACTTCAATTCTATAAAATCATTCAGACAAGTGAAGAAATTTTTGAATTCTCTGAATGACAGGTTAGTTTTTTCATGGCATGCTTAAAGGAATTAGTTTATCGAAATGCTGAACACCTTATTACTGGTCAAATCCTTATCAGGGAAATAAAAAATGTAGTACGTAGGACATGTTTATTATTGGTTTTTCATTTTTTTTTAATAAATGTGAATCAAAATGGTAAATTATTTGTTTTTTCTAAAACAGTGACCAACTATCGTACAAAAATGTTTTCTGTCATAGCAACATTAAAATAGTAAATAAAAAATTCCTGCAACAGTTAGATTGTCAGTACTTAATTAAGATATTCTAAAAATCACAAACCTGTTACATTTAGTACACATTAAAGTAACTGTTTTATCTCCTAATTTTAATGCACCTAACCTTTAGATCTTTTAGAGAATGGTATATAACAGATAAGTGCATTACCATAAAATTTGTATTATTCTCTTCTCTTTGATTGTTAAGTGTTATGAAGACAAGTTTGTGTTTCTTGTAATTTATTTATTAAGGATTTATATTTAAATATACTTTCTATCATTATAGTTCAACAAACTGATGAGTAAAGATTGAATTTGGTTTGTTATAAAAAGTTTACTATTAGAAGATAAAGTTTATTGTCCTACTTTTAATTCTTGAGTATCACTGACGTAAAAGATCTTTTAAATCCTGTCAAACGTTGATGCGAGTGCTCTCCCATTAATCTTTCAGGTAATGATTATCAATGTTTTACCATTTTTTTTCACATTAAATTTCTGCTTTCTTATGTTCAATTTGTGTATATGAAAATGTGGCATGCGTTGGTCTAGCAAAGAGATCTGTTTATCTGTACATGTGGCTTGGTTTTCTCTGAAAAACACCTTGGTTAAGTAAATATTTTGTCTATGCCCTGTTTCAGATTGAAATGCTATATTATTAAAACGTTGTTTAAATTCAGTAAAACAAATTTTCCTTTGATAACCCCTACTATAGGCAATTTGCTCTTGGAAAATTGTTTACTGTAACAACTATATGTATAAAATGAAGGCCTGCATGTTCCTATGGTTAGGTGCTAAATCTATTGTAAGATTGTTTTATAACCTATTTCTTAAAAAGTTATATTTTTATTGTATTGTATCAATATGCAGAGTTACCAAAACATATATTGTAAAAAAAGTAGTTATAATATTGTTAAACTGAGTTTAATAATCTATAGCATAATTGTTAATATGAAAATACAATCTGTGTTCAAGTTTGGAAATGTTACTTTTTCAGTGAATTTTCGAAATTTTATAACACAGTGTATATATCTAGTTTAAAAGTTAGTACGTTTCTCATTTGGAGTTTGTTAATAAAATGTAAATTTAACAAAGTACTGCAGATGTTATTTATGTTTACGTTATTATATTACATTCCTGAATGGTCAATACTGCAAATAAAATAAATGAAGAACTTTGTTGTGTCAGAAAATAAGTGACGCCTATTAATCTTTTGATTGGTGAATTTCTGGCCACACAATGTGCCCCAAGTGATTTTTTTAAAATATTGTTACTAAAATAATTTAATTTGGGTAAAAATAGATTTAAATGACAAAACCATTGTAGTCATTTTTATTAACACTTTCACAATGTCAGAATCACAGTCACTTTCATCATTCATGAGGTTCTCATGAATCTTGTTATCTGATATTTTGAAACAGTCTTCCATAGTAAATAATCTATAATAAACTATAAAACTAACCTTCTAGACAAAACAAAATTGTAACTGGACACAACTTATTTCTAGCATAGGTGATGGCAGCTGATACTAATCGAAACATTTCAAATAGTGTCAACAAATTCCAAAAGAGTGCATGATTGGAAAGATAAATACTCTTTACTGTTTATGATAATACCATTCAACATGTAAGTTTATCACATAACATTCACACGAGTACTTTGGCATGCATGGTGCTCTCACATATGTTACACGAATACTTGTCAAAAGGTTCAAAAACTAAATTTAAGAATTATAACTATTATGTTGGTGAATCATATTTTGGTTATTAAAAAGCACCAATAATTATTCATTGTGAAGAACAGCATATAATCCAAACCAGTTTAAAAATAAAAATAGAACCTTAACCACCAAATAGTACGAAAAAGATACGACATGGTTTACTTAGAACATGCACGCAGTTTGGCTTAACATTATCTAAATAAGACTGGATGAAAGTACAAGACATTTATTGGAATAAAAGAACTGTTTTTTGTTAAATAAATGCTTTATAACAAGTTCTACATTACACATATTGCTAAAGTAACCACTTTATTTAAGTTATACAATCTCCAACTCTGCTCCAACTTTGCTGAGAGCTTCTTTAAGTTTTTCAGCTTCTTCCTTTGATATATCTGCCTTCACAACTGTTGGAGCACTTTCTACAAACTTCTTTGCCTGGAAATAAATATAAAGACCAACTTGTAATGCATGTCAGTAAAATAGAATGTTTATACTGTATAAATCTTATGTATTAAATAGCTAAGCAATTTTGTTTTCAGGCTATTAGGTAGTTATTTTTCAAACGATTTGGACAAATGATGTATCACCTTTTCTCTTAACAGATATACAGAAAAATATATAAATCCATCACATCACTGAATTACATAATTGATTATACAAAAAAAATTACGCCATGTTATTTATATGGGAGAATTTCTTTGTAGGAATTATCCCTTAGCTTCAGAGAATCAGTTAACTTAGGCTTATGACAAATATATTAATTTGAAGCCATACATTCCAATACTCTGCAAAAATATAAAATTTGTAATTTTCTCAATATATAATTGTTAAATATTACAAATATAAAACCCTACAATTTTCTCATTTTTTTAATATCGGAGTAAGAACTTGCCTTTAGTTCGGAAGAGCCACCTCAATATATATTTACATAAATTTGAAGCTTAAATCTTCCTGTACACCAAAAATATAGTGACATTTTCTTCTTTTAAAATTGTTAAATACAAACTTAAATACCTTCAAATTATTGTGTTATATTTTGTATTTATAACAAAACAGCTGATCAACATGTGATTATATAAGTCATTAAATGTTTCACTGTGTGCACAACAAAACAAAAAATTGTATAAATTGTTTAATAGGTAGAGGTAGCAGCCACCTTAACTTTATATGTCCTTAAGTGGGTTCTAACTATTAAAACTGTGCAATTTAAAAAATACGTAACAACAAAAAAATGCAATTTAAGAGAAAAAAATGTGTATAGGCTATATCTATGCACTTTAATATGCTGAGCATAATCATTAGTGTATAGATAATTTGCATGTGTTAAACAGTGTTTTATACAATTGTGAAAGTTTCTGTACTTGTACTGACTAATTCAAATTTCACTAGTTTTTGTAATAAACCAACCTGGCCAATATTTTTTATTTAAATTCTAAAAAAAATGTTTTTAAGAACTTTATATATAAAATAAATGATTTCAAAGTAATCTCCATTGAACATAATAACATTTGAACATAGAGAATAATTCAGAATGGAGAAGGTCTTTTATCAGCAACAATAACAAGTTAGTAATTTTAGCTATATGAATGCTTTCAAAATTATCTATGGTTATTTTACATCCAGTTTAGTGTTATATCCTCTGTTAATGCTACATTACTGCAGTTTATCGTACTTCTTTAAATCCACTTACGTTTCTAGTTCAGTCAAGATACACTGATCACGTGTCATGATTAATTATCCATAAAACCAACTTTTTTAAATAAACCAATGTTTTCATAAGTGAGACGCAAGACAAACAAAAAAATTGAACTTTTATTTATTCAAATTGGATTGTCTGAATTTTTTTTAACGTAGGCCCCAATTCAGTTTCTATTTTTGAATATTAGCTTGTGTTAATATTCTCATAAAGTTAAAAAACTAGCCAATGGGCATAATTTTTTTGTGTTTTAACGTCTGACTATTATGCACAGGGAATGTTAGTAGACCTATAATAGATTGAATAAATAAAAATAATCTAGTCGATACCAGTCAAAGAGAGTATTAGATTATTTACTAGAGGAAGGGATAGTTCAACCCCAGGCACTGCGATCGACTGACCTATTGTGCAACTTACCTCTTAAAATATCTAGTTCAGCAGATTGGTGCCCCTAATAAGTTCCAACAACCCACTGACTAGCTCACTCTGCTCAAGATCCCTAGGGTCTTCAAAACCAAAAACCCACAATGGAGCCTCCTATTAGCAAGAGCCTCACAATCGTAAATTATGTGACCTGCAGTTTCCTCCTCCTTCCTGCACAATCTACACACGGTTTCTCCGTGGTATACACCTATCCTGTTCATGTGCACCCTCAGACCACAGTGCCCTGTTATGAGCCCCATGATCCTCCTGAGTTGTGCTCTGCCCAGGACATCTGCTGCACCTTTGATTCCTCCAGAAGGAACTTTGCTTAAGGGAAGTTTACTATGGGAATGCCCATGAAGGTTATCCCATCTTACCTGGTGTTGACATGTAATCTACCCATTAATAGCAGACCTGGCCAACGATAGACAAATCCCTAAAGCTGGCTCAGGTTCGATAAACTCAGATGCAGATCCAAGTCCAGCCAGTTGGTCTGCTTCCTCATAACCCTCAACTCCCCTATGCCCCGGAATCCAGTGAAGAACCAGTGTCCCTGGTTATCCCGGGACAAAACATCAAGGTTCTTTCAACACTCCTAGACCAGTTTGGACTGTATTATAGGACCCACAAGTGCTTTTATTGCTGCCTGACTATCGGTATGAATGTGAATACATGCCTTCTTGAAGCCCCGATCCAAGTTCTTCCGAACATAGTCATTAATGGCCATCATTTCAGCCTGAAATACTGTTGTATGCTGTCCCAGGGTAATTACTTTCTTTAACCCCGGTCTTAGACTGTACACCCCAGTACCAGTGCCTGACTTTGTCTTGGAGCCATCTGTATACCATACTATGTCTCCAAGTTTTTCCAACACACGATTTCTCCCCTCAAAGGCCAAGTTGACATCTAAGAGTCTAGATACTATGTGCCGTTTAACCATCTGATCAGTCCCCATCATGAAGATAAGGTCAAAGATCTTGTCTGTGATTCTAGCATGCCCATAAATGGAGGGCCGCCAGCCACCACCACCACCCTACAGTCTGTAAGCTGCTTTGTGTGCCTTTCCCATTACAAAAAGGTCAATAGGGGGAAATCCAAGAATGATATCCATGGCTGCTGTTGGTGCAGTGTCCATACAGCCAGTGATACACAGACAGGCCAACATCTGCAACTTAGTCAGAGACTCTCTGGTCCCCCCTCTGCTCGACTTTAGTCTACAGCACCATAGCACACCATAGGTCTAATGATCCCAGTATAGATAAACTTCATCATTCCTGGTCTCAGTCCCCATGTTTTGCCAACCATTCTTCTAACTGCCATTAAAGACTTATTGGCTTTCCCCATGATGCACTCCAGATGAGCATTCCAGGTTAACTTAGTGTTGGAACACCAAGCCTAGATACTTCACCTCGTTTGCAACTGGAATTGTCTCCCCAAAGAGTTTGAGTTCTCCTAAATGCGGGGTAATCCTCTTTCTAGTAAAGGGACCAGAGTAGTTTTCCTGGGATTAACCCCTAGGTTCTCCTGACTACACCAGGTTTCCACCAGTGATAAGGCTCTCTTCATGAGATCTACCACTGTGTTACCATGCCTCCCCCGGATTAGCACCACTAAACTGTTGGCATATCCTTGGGTATAACATCCCTCTGACTAGAGAAGATTCAGGAGTGAGTCCACCACCAAGTTCCATAAGAGAGGGGACAAAACACCCCCCTGCGGACAGCCCCTGACAACCTCCACCTCTTCTTCTAGAGCTTTAGCTACAACTGATAGGAGCTTTAGCTCCCATGCAACATGTTCTCCACCCAGCCACACACGGTATTATCCACCCCTCATCTTGACAGGGCACGAAGCATGTGAAGCATTGTCAAAAGCTCCCTCAATATCTAGAAAGACACCAAGGGCGTCCAAAGGGGACCATTGCACTTTGGTCTCTAGAGTCCCTTCCAATCTATGAACCAAATTATGAAGTGCACTCTCACAACCTTTCCCTGATTGGTAGACATATTGACTGACATGTAGAGGAATCATGAACCCTCTGACATATCTATCTACCAATTTCTCTAATGTCTTCAGAAAGAACGACATTAGAGAACGATATGCACGATCAGCACCACTAAATCGTCGGCATATTCTTAGGTATAACATCCCTCTGACGAGAAAAGATTCAGGAGTGAGTCCACCACTAGGTCCCATAAGAGAGGGGACAAAACACCCCCTGTGGACAGCCCCTGACAACTTCCACCTCCACCTCTTCTCCTAGAGCTTTAGCTACAACTAACCTCCCATGCAACATGTCCCCCACCCAATCACACACGTTATTATCCACCCCTCATTTTGACAGGGCACGAAGCATTGAAGCATTGTCACAACCTCCCTCAATATCTAGAAAGACATCGAGGGCATATTCTTTGATCTCTAGGGTCCCTTCCAATCTGTGAACCAAATTATGAAGTGCACTCTCACAACCTTTCCCTGATTGGTAGGCATATTGACTGACATGTAGAGGAATCATGACCACTCTGACATATCTATCTACCAATTTCTCTAATGTCTTCAGAAGGAACGAAGTCAGACTGATTGGCCTAAAAGCCTTAGGGTCAGCATAAGATGCTCGCCCTGGCTTAGGAATAAAGATTACACGGGCTGCTTTCCACCCCAGAGGTACATACCTAGTGGCTATGCTGGCCCGGTACAATCTGCACAGAATAACAGCGATAGGCTCTCCTCCATGCTGCAATAGTGATGGAAAAATACCATCAGAACCAGGTGACTTGAATGGGTGAAAGGTATTAATGGCCCATCTCACCTTATCCAAGTCCACAACTTGGTTTGCGATTTTCCAATCTCCCCTACTAGGCTTCCTATAGGGAACATCAGACACTCGCTTCCTTCCTACATCCTTGACCACAGAGTAAGGAAAGTGTTTAGAATCATGCAAAGAGAGTATAGAAAAATGCATGATTATACAAAATACTATAAGTTTAATGTGTTTAAAATTACCTATATGATAATAATACACCATTATTAATGATTCAGCACATGAAAATGTATAGCTACACACATTTATCATTTTGTTGTGTACAAATGTCAAACATTTGATCGCATTATATAATGACATTTTATAATTTGCAAAATATATATTTTTGCAATAATAATAATAATAATACTGTCTTACTATTAATAAATACTTTATATATAAACATGATGACGCTTTTGTAATCGGGCCTACACATATCAAAAAAATATTTTAACAATTCATCAATTGAATATTAAATAGACACTTGAATTGTTAAAATATTTTTGTTTTGTTACAAATTTTATTGTTTATTATACAAGAAAATTACATAATCAGCTGTTTAATTAAAATCATGTATTGATCAGCAATTTTTTTATAAATACAAGTCAATATAAAACAACGATTTGAAGGCGTTTACATATTATTTTTGAACTATATAAGGCATTTTGTATTATATAAAAAAAATTTAAAGAAAATCTCACACTTTAAACTTCTGTTAAGTACAGATAGGTGTAAGCTTCAAATTGATGTCTAGCTAGCATTCCCCGTTGCAGCTTTATCCACAAGCTTTACAGAATATTTTTGTTAAGTTTAAAGAAAATATGTTAAAAAATATTTTTCTCCAATGCAGACATTATACCACTTTTTTACATTTTTACACCTTTAAAGAGATGAATTTGGAAAAATGACAAAATGCTTGTGTTCTAGGTTTTTTAAAAAATCTGACCAAAAATACATTTTCCCCAAAAAAATATTTGTACCTCTTTTTTACCACTTTAGAGGTTGAATTTTATAAAATCTCCAGGATTTTGCATGTAGATTTTATGGATTATGCATGGAGATTTTATAAAATCTCCAAGAAAACTTGGTGCATGGTAACATAATAATATGAAAGATTTTCAAAATTTCAAGTCTATAGCTAATAGTTTTGGCTGTATGTCAGTCAGGACAAATTTACCCCTTTTTAACCCTTTAGGGGATGAATTAGAAAAAATTCTGAAATGTATGCTTCATTATTTGTTATTTATCTTTAGTTCCAAGAAAATATGAATTATTTTTCCCCCAAATGCAAACTTTTATTTCCCTTTTTTTACTCTGAGGTGAAATATGGAAAATGCTGAAATACGTCTTCCGTAATTTGTGTTTTAGAATAATTTAGTTCAGTTTTAAGAAAATTCAATACAAAAATATTGTTTCCAATGCAAACATTTATACCTCTTTTTTACATTTGTATTCCTATAAGGGGATGAATTTTTTAAAAAAATGTTGAAATATGTGTTTCATTATTTGTGTTTTAGAACATTTATGTTTAGTTTTTAAGAAATCCAATAAAAAATATTTTTCTGCATTATTTTTTGCAAATGTGTCTTTTTTAAGAGAATAAATTTAGAAAAATGCTGAATTCCATATTTCATAATTTGTGTTTTATTTATTTTATTTTAAGAAAATCAGATTTTTTTCCAATCCAAACATTTACACCTCTTTTTTACATTTTTATTCTTTTAGGGAATGAATTTGGAAAAATGCTGAAATAAGTATTTCATTATTTGTGATTTTCAGGGTATATATCTAGAATATAAAATTTAAAAAGTATTTTTTCTAATTAAAATTGTATACCCCCTTTTTAACCTTTTTAGAATATGAACTTTGGAAAATGGTGAAAAACATATTTCATTATTTTTGTTTTACAGTAATTATGTTAAATGTCAAGAAGATCTGATGAAAAACGCTGATGGTTTCGCTATAAAAACCAGTGTAATCCCTTTAGGGGTTGAATATTGGAAAATCGTTTCTTAATGCACTAGGGTGGTACTAAGGTACCTCCAAATTTCAAGTCTCTACTTATTATGGTTTGAGTTGTACTTTGATTATAAAGGAGTAAATGAGGACTTCTTTTATAAATATAGAAGAAGAATGTATGTTGTTGACTGGTTCTCCCAAACTACGGGCGAGTTCATACACAAACATTATTTCACATAAATAACATGGGGAAATTGTATATATTGTGTAATATTCAACAATTTCAAACTTAGAAAATTACAAATTTTACATTTTTGCAGAGTATTGGAATACGTGGACTTCAAATTTATTTGACATGACACTACATTAAATTAACTGCTTCTCTTAAACTAAGTGATAGTTCCTACAAAACTTCAGCAAAGAAAGGTTAAAAATGATACATCATTCGTACAAACTAGTTGGAAAAAAACTGCTTAACGAATATATAAGATGGTTAACTTTATTTAACACTCTTTTTTACCTGAACTAAGTTCATTCCTTCAAGCAAATTCTTAACTTCTTTAATCAATGCCACTTTTTGTTTTTCATCAAACTTCATTAATTTGAGTGTGAAACTAGTCTGAACAACTTTAGGCGCTTCTTCTTCTTCCTCTTTCTATAGAAAAGCAAAACAAGACATCTTTGTTATTGAAATACATGATAAACTAATAATAGTAAATAGTTTTGTAAATCACAATGAAAACTTTTTTTTGTGTTATCTATTGGTAACAATAAACTGGAGGCAAATATTAAAAATTTCCTTAATGTCAAGCCTTAATCTATGAAAAAAATTGGTTAATTTTTTTTTTAATTAAAAGTCATTACAGGTAATCAACAAATAATTTTGCAAAATTGAATATGTAGGGCTATATGGTATTACATTATAATATAAGGTATTATATTAAGTTAGGCGAAAAACAAAATATGTTTTGATTTGCAAAATTACATCAATGTGATGCAAAAATTTAACATTGTGTATCTTTTAATTTAAATACAGTGACATGCAAATTTTAATTAAGTACTTTTTAAAATAGTCACACTAAATGTTTTAGTAGAGTAGTACTATTACTAAAATTTTCTAATTACTTAATTACAAATTAAAAAATTTTAAAGAAGTAAGTTTGAAAGTTATGTTTAAAAAATTTCATGGGATTACAAGTATATACCTTCTGGCAAGGACATGTATGAATGTATTTATATGAATCAGAAACACAGAATTTTAGCAAACCTATGGTTTACAACAGGAAGTAAATACAATTTAAAATCTCCTCAAACAACATCGTCAGCGACTTTAACAAAAAAAAACTTACCTCAGCTGCTGCACCTTTCATTGGAAATGCACCCATTGCCATTACTGGTGCATCAGGTAAGTTTAGGCGTTGTTTTAAAGCTTTGCTCAAATCTGATACTTCTAATAAATTCAACTGTGAGATTTCAGTAACAAGTTTATTGATTTTTTCTGAAAACGGAGCCTGTTGGCCATCTGGAGCTGGAATTGTTAGAGGCTCTACACTCTGTTTCACTGCACAGCTGTAAATAGGTAAAAGCTGTATAACTGTATTTCTCTTTCACTTTATTGTAATTTAATTTTTGTACATTCATTATAGTTCTACAATCTGGAAGTGTAAATGCAGTCAATTGTTCACTATGGCCTAGTAACAATACTTAGATTATTAATTTCTGTATAACTGTTAAATAAAAATAGAGTAAATGTAAGAATAGCATGGCTAAAAATGTCGAGAAATTTTTTACTAAAAATATATACTTTTCAAAGAAATTGCTTTGGGACTCAAAAATTAATGCCTTAAGATATTTTTTTAAAGTTTCTGCATTTTTATTATTAATTATGCTACACATATTTAATTATTCATTTTTATGATTAAAAAACACTAGCTACTTTCATGCAGTAGTAATTTTTAGACTAATAATTTTGATTTTTTTTTTTAACTTCCCTTTGTTTACACACTTTTATATTTTGTATTATTACCACAAGTTACAAAAGGGTTTCGGCGAAAAACTTAAAAAAATAGCCAGAAGTACTGAGAAGTAGAAAACTATTTATTCAACACAAATTTTCAGAAGTGATGTAAGCTTCATGTCATTTTCAGTAATTTTTGCACTATAATGCTTCGTATTCATATTACAATGCCCAATATTAACAGTCCAAAATATAAAAGTATGGAAACAACAGAAAGTTAAGGAAAAAATGGAAAATAAATATGATAAACATAACCTCAAAATTACTAGTGCATGCAAGTAGATCACATGTTTTTCATCGTGAAAATGATTTTTTTAACTTAAAGACCTGACATGGTTGTTGAGTAAAAATATGGTTGTTGTGTGATTTAACATTCTTATTGGGTATGTAACTAGACTGTGCAAAAGTTCGTTAAGTTTCAACTACAAGAACTATCAAGATAATCACCTTATTGTAATAAGATAATCCACATGAACACTGAGCAATACCTCACTGGATAATATAGACATAGTAATCTTGTGTAGTAAATATAGCATGTTCTAATGCAAATAAAGAACAATACAGTTCTGTTAAAAAGGGCTTAAAGCAACAAAAATTTGAAATCATTACTTAAGCGTGAGACAAAAAAAATACAGACATTTATTTTCATTTTTTTCCCATTGTTTATGCACTTAAATTTTGGATTATTACTACCGGGCATGTAATACAGTTGTTTTACTGCAAAACTGGCTGAAAATGATGAGGTTAAAAAGTGCAGTTTTACCAAAGTGAAGAACATAACCTAAGAATAGTTAGCATACAAAAGTAGGTAAGATGTTTTTCATCGTAAAAATGGTTAATTAAATGCATGTTATTAATAATAAAAAGAATATAAACTTTTTTAAAAAAAAAAAAAAACCCTAAGCCCTAACCCAACTCGGCTGTTAGGTATATCTTTTCATTTAAAAAACTTAAGAACTAATTCAACTCAGTTGTTGAGTGTTTATTAACTTGATTTCGTTGTAATGTGTTAACACACATCAGAAGTACCTTGCTGAGAGACATAGGCATAGTAAATAGTGCTAGCATTTTGCATAGTACATAAGTTAGCATGTTCATGTTCTATATAAATAAACAGCAATAACATCACAATATAGTTTCATTAAAAAGGGCTTAAAATCATAAGTTATCATAATAAATTGAATCTTCCATGGGTGAATGTGTTTCTGTTCAAAAAAATGTTCTTGAAATCATTACTTGAGGATGAGGGTAAGTATGCAGTATAGGTTGTTTTTAATTTTTCAGTAATTTTTTTTCTGAAGCGCTTTATTACAAACCCAAAAAAAATAATTCAAAATAGCAACATGCAGGAAGTATAGGATTTTGTTGTTATTGTTATTTTAAGGTGAAAAGCACATAAAGGCTATTATTGCCCCCTAAATGTGTTTTTTTTTGGCCGCAAAAAACCGATTGGGTTATTATCGCCAATACTCAAAGTAAAGATGTGAAAGAGCAAATAAAAAAAAAAAATAATAAAATTTAAGTTTCATAAGAAAAAAAAACAAACTATAATAGCAAAAACAAAATATAGTAGCAGTTTTATATATATATATATATATATATATATATATATATATATATATATATATATACACACACACACCCACACACACGACTAAAACTAGTTAACTAATATATATCTAAAAAAGTGTAAGTGTTAAGTGTTAAAGTCTTACATGTAGTGTTGTAAGTGTAATTGCATGTTAGACTCGGGTACCGTGAGGGACGTCTAAATCCTCTTAATAGGTGCAGCAAGTCTGCACCCCCCCCCTGCAGGAAGGAACTATAGGAAGTAAGATAATAAAAAAAACACTCATAATCTCAAAATTGCTACCACACACAAGTACTAAAACGATAAAAAACTTTTTTTCAAATTATTAAATTAATAAATATGGTTGTTGGGAGGAAAACCCATATAATTAAAAGGAACACCATTTAAACAACATTTTCATTACTAGAACGAACCAATTAATATGTATTAAGTAATGTTTATTCGAATGTGATAATGCTCATTCGTAAGTTGTTGTATAGGAAATCTAGCATTTTTCATTCAACAAACAATAATGACACAATATATAGTTCCATAAAAAACAACCTAATATCTTCAGTAATCTTTAAAAAAATATTTTTTACAGGTGAATATGTGCTAATTGGATAATAGATATATAATGAAAGAAAAAATTTCTGTACTGAACTAAAAATAAAAATCATGTATATTTTTTTCTCTTCTTTTGATTTTAATTATGATAATTTGTTAGAAAACATTATAAATTACCATAGCTAGTTTTTAACAACATAACCTGAAACTTATTATAGCCTATTAGTTGATCTTTTTGAACTACTATAAAACAACATATCTTTTAATGTAAGTATAAAAATGAAATCAACAATTCATTTCATATACTTAAATCGGTCAAATTTCTTCATAATTTCCCTAGTGTAGTGGTTATCGCATATGCCTCACATGTGCAAAGGCTCTAATTCGATCCCGATGGAAACAGAAATTTTTAATTATAATTAAATATAAGACTTGTGATACGCAAAATATACTGTTATATACATATCAATATAAACATATTCCTTGCACCACCATATAAACATGTTCCACAAAATCACCATCAAAACCAGCCCTAAAACACGATATACGTTAAAAATATTTAAAAATCACTATTTCAAAAAAAAAAAAACCACTTATACTGCATAACTTTAAATACCAGTATAAGGCCCAAAAGTGCAGAAATACTTTTAATATTTATATGTCCTAGCCTTACTGGATAAAGTACAAAGTAGCCTAACCTAATAAGTCTGATTCAATTGAACTACATTTTTTAATGAAACTGTAAATAAATTAATGAGCAATGGTAATTTAGTATTCTACCAGGAATAATATTATCATAAAGTTAACATACTTTAAATTAATATAAAGAATGGCGTTTCCAACTAATTTCTTAAAAAACTTACCACCTTGAAAAATGTCTGCATTCTTTTGAAGCAAAACGAACAGTATGTCTAATACAATGCATATTTTGTTTTATGAAAGGTTAAAATTACTCTTTTATGAAATTTTATTTTGAATACCCACAATTTTTGTAACTTAACCTCTCTATCACCAAAAACCGGTCGGTCTAAAGAAAATTAGAAAATCAGAAGTCCCTAATTGAACAAATGGTAACATCACAGATTACAAATACCCACCCTGACTTATTTTTCATATATTGTATTTGTATTGTATACAATATACCACGGAGTAAGAGAATATACACAAGTACCAGTAAGTGCACGGTGTTATCCGTGAAAAAAAAATATTCATTGTGAATATTTAATTTACATAGGTAATTATTTTCAAATAAATATTTCATTTAATAATTTTAAATTCCGGCTTCGAGGAGTTCCAACTTTTATCCTACTAAATTTAAAACATTAAAAATTTCAGGTTTCCAAGTGCCATTGATTTGACTGTATATCGCACCAATTTAAATTCCTTTTTTTAATTTAATTACTTTTATTCGTAATTAAGTATTTTTTTTTGAAAATTATTCTTTTGAAGTTCGTAATTTTAAATTTTAATTGATTTTAATGATAAAACATAACTCAATCACAATTCAACTATGTGCAATTGAATACAAGTCATTTAAAATGTTTTAATTTTTAAATTTAATGTTTTATTTTCAAAAGTGCACATTTTTGTAATTTCCCGTATGTTTTGCAATTAGCATACATGGTTTCTCTAGGCTCTTGCATACATATATTCGGAAATTAATTATGAGCGTTAAGCGAAGTTGTACTGTATATTTCTTGAAGCAAGTTAGCAGTACCGAATCACAGATCATAGATCACAGCCTATAATATCATCGTTTTCTTTCTATATTCTTTTTCCTTACTGTTTTTTTTTTTTTTTTTTTTTTGTGCTATCAGTGATTGGTTGTTACCACTTTATTCTCAAAGCTCAACTCGTACTCAATTTAGGCTGTACTTTTACCACGAGGGTTCCAAGATGGCAAAGAAGAAAGAATTTGATTCTTCGGCACAAAATAGTGAAAACAATCAATCTTCTAAATCTGAAATTAATGATGATGAAGAACCAGATTTTAGTGATCCTGAGGATTATGTAGACACCATAAAAGATGAGGGTAAGCTGTAATTTTATTAGCATAAAGTTACTAGCATATGCCACTATTTAGCCTAGAAATTAATTAAAGTAGTATTTCCAAATATATTTCTTTATTTAGCCTAAATAATTTGGAAAGTACTTAGGTAAAATTGTACACTTTAAATTCAATTTGCTATTAACTTTATAAAAAAAAATGATAATGCAGCAGGCCAGCTGGCTAAGCAAAAACTTTTTTGAGCTATGTATTTTTGATAGCTTGTTGGCAATTATTGGGGCGGGGAACTAAGAAATAGGTATGGGTAATAGTCTAGATTACTCTGACAATGATATCTGACCATTTTTGTTTTTCTAGAAAACATATTTTTAAGTGATAAAAATGCATTAGGAGCTGGTGATTTTTAACAGTGGAATTTTCCATTATCACAAAAATTGTTTGTGATTAAATAGCCTATTCATCATTTTACCAAAAAAGTAAAGTTTAATAGGCTAGTCTGTTTACCATATTTTATTAAAAGTACACATCATAAAACATTCATTATATTACTTCACTTTTCTAAAACTATTACTTTCAATAAAAACGATTTTTCAACTTTTTTGTAAAGAAGTAAGATTTATGTCCACTGTGAAGGAATGCAGAATCAAATTCATTCCTTTGTTGTTGCACATTAGTCAGTAATTTAGGCCACTTCAGTAATATGTATTTGTGTAGTGTAGTTTTTTCAAATAATAATTTTTGAATATTTTTTTCTTTCATTATATACCTTATTCGAAAAACTGCAGTTTTGGTTCTCACAGCATTTTCAATCAATTTTGCACTGAAACTATAGTATGCCCAATAGTAATAATCCAATATAAAAGTGTGGAACAATGGAAGTTAGAAAAAACAAGGAAAAAAGGACAAACATAACATCAAATTGACTAGCTTGCAAAAGTAGTAATGTTTTAGTATTTCGTAATATCAAAATTTAATAATGTTTTTCATCACAAAAACGATTAATTAAATTTGTGTTGCTGACGAAATATATTTTCTATTTATTTATTTATTTTTTGTAAGCAACCTAACATAGTTTAAAAACCTAATTAACAAGGTATTGTGACAAAATATTGCCTTTTTTTGTGACATACATAAACATGCCGGTTGCAATAAAATGTTAATGTTTATTACTCATATGAGCAGTACCTTGGTGTAGTAATCTAGCATGCATTATGCAAAGTAAACAGCAATTATGTCATTTTACACTAGAATGCTTCATGTACCCATTGTTAATAATCTGTAATATAAAAGTGCAGAAGTAATAGGAAGTTATAAAAAAGTGAAAGTGAAAGTGATCAACATAACCTGAAAATGTTAAAACATGTGAAAGTGGGAAACATGTTTTTAATGGTGAAAATGATAAAATGCATGTTAATATTACTAAATGCGTGTTATAAATAATGAATAATAACAATCTTATTATTGATTACTAATAATCACATTAATAATCTGGTACTATATATATAATACTGAACACTAAAACATATATTTTTTTTTTAAATAATCTAACTTGACTCCTGTTAAATGTTTTACCTGACGACTCGGCTATGAGTTATTTATTAAGGTGTTCGTTCTTAATAATGAAAAGAATATTTTTTTCTTAAAAAAAAGAACTTGATAACCTAACGATTCGGGTGTTAGGTATTTAATTCAGTTGTTATGTATATGACCAGTATTTCTTAAAAAGTACTAACCTTTATAAGTACTGTCATTTTAACAGATATAAATCTGCAGTTGACTTTGTAAAACGATTAGTTCTCTGCTTATAATTGTAATATTTGTTTGAAATGAAATTCTGTTAAATATCTCATGAAGTGGTTTTTTTAATGTCGTCCGGGATTGTGTGTCGAACTTACAATAGCATCTTCTGATTGTATTTGTTTGATACAAGTCGAAAAGTTCACAAATAAAGGCAGCAATTTTTTTTATTATGTTTATACAAAAGAAGTATCAAGGTAATAAATGATTTATTATAACCTGATAATGCATATGAGTAGTATCTGGTAGTAAATTTATCGTGCAAAGTAAAAATACAAATAAATTCATGCAAACATAACTTACGAAAGTCAGAAATACACTTTAGTAAAACTAGTTAAAATTTAGAAGCACCAATTAAAACTTAAAGGTATTTACACTCTACACTTTTATAAAAGTAATGATTTTTAAATAGGCTATTTTTTCTTTTATTATATACTTTGTAATTTAATGAAGATATATTCAAACGTGGAAGATTAATTTTTTTATGATAGGTTACGATTTTATTCAATTTTTAATAGAACTATTTTGTGATATCATGGCCATCTATATAGCATAGCATAGAGATTTTAAAAAGTGTGCATGACTTCATAAGCTGATGACAGTGGCTGTTTTATATGTGCCATAACTATAAATTGTAAAATTAGTAACTTTGACACAATAGTATTGGTTAGGTTATTAAGTAATATTTGTTTTTTGATTGTTTGATTATTATTACTGTTTAAATAACATAGGCATCAAATAAAGCATTTTTACTAAAAAAAGGTAAGTAACCTACACATAATAGTAAAGGTTTAGGTTATGGAGGTTTTTGTTTGTTGTTCTTTTTTATTAAGCATAATAATAATGATTAGGTTATGAAGATATATTTTATTTTTAATTTTTTCACTTTTATATTTTGTATTATTACATATGGGTATTTTACAAAAATAAAGTATTTTGGCAGGAATAATATAAACATATTCAAATGTCTAGATATGGGGCGGGAACTAAGAAATAGGTATGGGTAATAGTCTAGATTACTCTGACAATGATATCTGACCATTTTTGTTTTTCTAGAAAACACTATTTCTTGATAAAAATGCATTATGAGCTGGTGATTTTTAAGAGTGGAATTTTCCATTATCACAAAAACTGTTTGTGATTAAATAGCCTAATCATTTCACCAAAAAAGTAAAGTTTAATAGGCTAGTCTGTTTACCATATTTTATTAAAAGTATACATCATAAAACACTCATTATATTACTTCACTTTTCTAAAACTATTACTTTCAATATAAATGATTTTTCAACTTTTTTGTAAATGAAGTAAGATTTATGTCCACTGTGAAGGAATGCAGAATCAAAATCATTCCTTTGTTGTTGCACATTAATCAGTAATTTAGGCCACTTCAGTAATATGTATTTGTGTAGTGTAGTTTTTTCAAATAATAATTTTTGAATATTTTTTTCTTTCATTATATACCTTATTCGAAAAACTGCAGTTTTGGTTCTCACAGCATTTTCAATCAATTTTGCACTGAAACTATAGTATGCCCAATAGTAATAATCCAATATAAAAGTGTGGAACAATGGAAGTTAGAAAAAACAAGGAAAAAAGGACAAACGTAACATCAAACTGACTAGCTTGCAAAAGTAGTAATGTTTTAGTATTTTGTAATATCAAAATTTAATAATGTTTTTCATCACAAAAACGATTAATTAAATTTGTGTTGCTGACGAAATATATTTTCTATTTATTTATTTATTTTTTGTAAGCAACCTAACATAGTTTAAAAACCTAATTAACAAGGTATTGTGACAAAATATTGCCTTTTTTTGTGACATACATAAACATGCCGGTTGCAATAAAATGTTAATGTTTATTACTCATATGAGCAGTACCTTGGTGTAGTAATCTAGCATGCATTATGCAAAGTAAACAGCAATTATGTCATTTTTACACTAGAATGCTTCATGTACCCATTGTTAATAATCTGTAATATAAAAGTGCAGAAGTAATGGGAAGTTATAAAAAAGTGAAAGTGAAAGTGATCAACATAACCTGAAAATGTTAAAACATGTGAAAGTGGGAAACATGTTTTTAATGGTGAAAATGATAAAATGCATGTTAATATTACTAAATGCGTGTTATAAATAATGAATAATAACAATCTTATTATTGATTACTAATAATCACATTAATAATCTGGTACTATATATATAATACTGAACACTAAAACATATTTTTTTTTTTTAAATAATCTAACTTGACTCCTGTTAAATGTTTTACCTGACGACTCGGCTATGAGTTATTTATTAAGGTGTTCGTTCTTAATAATGAAAAGAATATTTTTTTCTTAAAAAAAAGAACTTGATAACCTAACGATTCGGGTGTTAGGTATTTAATTCAGTTGTTATGTATATGACCAGTATTTCTTAAAAAGTACTAACCTTTATAAGTACTGTCATTTTAACAGATATAAATCTGCAGTTGACTTTGTAAAAACGATTAGTTCTCTGCTTATAATTGTAATATTTGTTTGAAATGAAATTCTGTTAAATATCTCATGAAGTGGTTTTTAATGTCGTTAAGTAGGATTGTGTGTCGAACTTACAATAGCATCTTCTGATTGTATTTGTTTGATACAAGTCGAAAAGTTCACAAATAAAGGCAGCAATTTTTTTTATTATGTTTATACAAAAGAAGTATCAAGGTAATAAATGATTTATTATAAACTGATAATGCATATGAGTAGTATCTGGTAGTAAATTTATCGTGCAAAGTAAAAATACAAATAAATTCATGCAAACATAACTTACGAAAGTCAGAAATACACTTTAGTAAAACTAGTTAAAATTTAGAAGCACCAATTAAAACTTAAAGGTATTTACACTCTACACTTTTATAAAAGTAATGATTTTTAAATAGGCTATTTTTTCTTTTATTACATACTTTGTAATTTAATGAAGATATATTCAAACGTGGAAGATTAATTTTTTTATGATAAGTTACGATTTTATTCAATTTTTAATAGAACTATTTTGTGATATCATGGCCATCTATATAGCATAACATAGAGATTTTAAAAAGTGTGCATGACTTCATAAGCTGATGACAGTGGCTGTTTTATATGTGCCATAACTATAAATTGTAAAATTAGTAACTTTGACACAATAGTATTGGTTAGGTTATTAAGTAATATTTGTTTTTTGATTGTTTGATTATTATTACTGTTTAAATAACATAGGCATCAAATAAAGCATTTTTACTAAAAAAAGGTAAGTAACCTACACATAATAGTAAAGGTTTAGGTTATGGAGGTTTTTTGTTTGTTGTTCTTTTTTTTATTAAGCATAATAATAATGATTAGGTTATGAAGATATATTTTATTTTTAATTTTTTTCACTTTTATATTTTGTATTATTACATATGGGTATTTTACAAAAATAAAGTATTTTGGCAGGAATAATATAAACATATTCAAATGTCTAGATACAGTAGAAACTCTATTAACCGTCACCGCCGGGACCGGGACTGTGACGGTTAAGAGAATAGACGGATAACAGAAATCCCCACTGGTTTTGGATAAAACAATAATGAAAACATGTTACTATGTACTGTAAATAATGCATTGATTATATATTTTAAATAGGCTACATTAAACCGTACTGTACATTAACCTCATTATGCTTACGTTATAAAATATTTATGCATTGAAATAATCGGTCATCTTCTTCTGCTTCTTGAGGCTCGGGCTTTTTGCGCAGCAATGTTCCGTATTTTGCGGAGAAGTAAAATCTGTGTTGCACTTGCTTCCTCTTGTCTTTCAAACCAGTCTATGCACTTTGATAGCATTGTCTCTGCTTCGGAGTGGCTTGTAGTCGGCTTTTCATCAATCGTAGGATCTTCGACTTCGTCTGCATCAACCTCTTCTTCAATGGCAAGGACATTTGAAATAATCTCATCGTCACTCAAAATTTCAAAGCCTTCATCCTGCTTGTCACATTCCAGCCAATCCGTTACTTCTTCTGTTGTCAGTGATTCACTGGTAGGTCCACTGGTACAAATGTTTACTATTTCGTCAACAGTAACACTGTCAGTTTCTTCGGGATCATCAGTCGATGTAGATTCAGGCCATAATTTATTCCAACCGTTCTTCAAGTTCGCCACAGTCAGTTCAGCCCATGAACTAGCAATGTTGAAGATTGCATCCTTTATATTGTAGCATTTCCAAAATTCTTTAACAGATGTTGCATTATCAGATGACAGCAAGCTTTCGATAAACTCTTTTCTGTAACGACGCTTCATGTTCTCGATAATTCCCTGGTCCATTGGCTGGATAAGTGGCGTTGTATTCGCAGGGAGAAAGAAGCATGTTATTTTGCCATCATCACTTTTGAGTTCGTTACAGGGATGTGAAGGCGCATTGTCCATGAGCAGCAGTGCTTCCTGGGGCAGTTTATTTTGTGCAAGATGTGCTCTGACTTGAGGTACAAATTCATTTTGGAACCATTCTGAAAAAAATTGTTTGTTCCATCCAAGCGTTTTTTGAGCGTAATACTTCACAGGCAGTGCGTTTAAATTTTTGAATGCACGAGGCTTTTTGGCTTTTCAATAACCACCAACGGCAATCTATGATTCCCGGTTGCATTTGCACAGACCATTGCAGTGATTCGATCTTTTGAATCTTAAAACCTGGGGCTGTTTTTTTTTTTTTTTTCTGAAAGCGATGCGAGAGTCTTTTGTGGTAAGGCTTTCCAATTGAGTCCAGTTTCGTCACAGTTGTAAACTTGTTCCCTCTTTAGTTTAAGCTCAGATATTTTTAACTTAAATTCTTCCTGAAGTCAACTACAACTGCACTATTTGAACTAAGCTTTTCTCCACTAATATCAAGTTGTCGGATGCCGTGGACGAATTTAAACTTATCAAGCCATCCCATGCTAGCTTTGAAGTTTGGGTCACCATCTAGTATTTTATGCATTTCAGCTGCCTTGGTCATTATAATGGGGCCTGAAAGTGGAATTCCTTGACTTCGGGCTTGAATAAACCACTGATACATAGCGTTATCAAGTTCATCATATTTTGCAGGCTTCATGGTTTTACGACGTTTAACAGCTCCATCAGTGCTTTGCAGTTTTGACACATGCTGCTCTATCTTTTCAGCGTCACGTTTAATGTCATTCACTGTTGTTCTTCCAACACCGTAAATCTGAGCAATACTGGTCGCCGTTTCACCTTCCTCAAGCGTTTAATGATTTCAAGCTTTTGATCTAAGCCTAGCACAAGACGCGTTTTAAGCTTTTCAGCCATCTTTGTAATAAAACACAGAAACAACGGTACAATACAGTACAGTAACACCACAGTTCAGTAACAACGTCACGGTAATACAGTAAACACTACTGAGATACACAACGTACTTATCAATACTAATCAGTAACCTGGCGAGTACACTCGCTTCCTATTACGGCGCTCCGACAGTCGCTTCGAACAATAATCGCGCTTCGCAAAATTACTTATTGACTATGTTGGATGATGACGGATAACAGAGAGTGACGGTTAAAAGAGTGACGGTTAACCGAGTTTCTACTGTAATGCATATTTATCAAACTTAAATGTGGATGTGAGTTGGCAAACAGAGTGTGATCTGCAAGAGGCAGTTCAGTAGTTTTAATAAATATTTAGTAGGATAGGCTTACCCAAAATTTCACTTTTATTGTATTGTCTATACATCACTATTGTTAAAGTTGTTTAAATTTTATTAAATTTATTAAACTTTTTTCAAAAAATTAAATTTAAACTTTTTTTTTCATCTCAGTGTTTATTAATGTTTCTTTGCAATGGTCATCTTGTTCCTCAGTTTATCATTAATTCGTACCTTTCTTGTACTTGAACTACAACCGTAACTTAGTAAACAAAGTTAATTGGGTGGAATGTAGATTTGTAGGCTTTAGACCTATTTTTTGTATAGATTAGTTCAATAATAAAAATAAATTTTATCAAAAAAAAACTATAATTTTACAAAAAGAAGCAACTTTCATTGTGTCTCTCTATCTAAAACAATTGTCATTATCTAATAATTGTTTAATTTTATTTTGGAAGTATACATTATTCTGAATATAATTTTTTTGGTAAGTCAAAAATTGTCGCCCTTGGAATTTTTTTAAAGTTGTATGGAATGTGTTTTTTGAAAAAAATGTTTTTAATAAGATAATGGTTTAGAAAATTTTCTTCGCATAAAATATTAATTTTACTTCAGATAAAATGTAAAATTTCCTACTGAATAGTATAAATATTGGCATATTTGTAAGACAATTTTATTTCTTTGAATCTACCCTATAAAGATAATTTATTTTTATTTTGTTTTCCTTGACAACTGTTTGTCAAGTATTAACTATAAAAATAACAAAAGAATTTTGTAGTTTTTTTCTCAAACCAAATTTAGGATAGGCCTAACGTTATACACATTTTTATTTTCAAAATGGGAGAGGTTTAAAGTAAATGTAAAACAATAAACTAGGTTTTGCATTCTTTAAAATTTTTATTTTCAGATTTGAATGTACCAAAACCTAAGGAAGATGATGGTCTTGAATCGATCATTGTGGTAGATGGAATTCCTCAAGTAGAGGCTTCTAGGTTTGACAAGCTGCATAATGTCATTACTAAAATTTATTCTAAATTTGGAGCGATAGTGAACGAGTATTATCCAAAAAATGAGCAAGGTTATACAAAAGGGTAAGTTTTTTTTGTAGAGGCTCTGTGGCCCCCCCCACATTAGCTTAAAATTTTTTTTTGAAAAAGTTTATCATATAACTTACTAAAATATATTGTAAGCAACACACTTACATTCTCGAAAATCCTGTGAATTTGAGAGACCTGATTTCTCAAAATCAGTTTGACAATTTAACATTAATTTATTTCTTTTGTTAAGTGTAGGTACTTGAATTTTTTTACCATAACTTTTATTTTAGTTTGCAGGCTAACTGAAGTAATGACTAGTCATTCGTGATTAAAATTTAAGCAACACCATTTATAGCTTTCATGCATTTTTTGCAATCAAGATCAGATGGGTTGTTTAAATCACCTTGATAATTATTTTGTAAAGTCTAGAGTTGATCGAAACGTTTTTTTTTTTTTTTTTTGTTATTTAATTTGTATCTGTTTGTCTAAAAACATTGTCTATATTAAGTATAGACAAAATTATTTCTTGATTTTAATTAATAAATTAATTCTTGATTTATTAGTACAGTATACATAGAGTAAGTTAAATAAATTTCTGATTTTTAATTAAATTCATTATGATTATCTTCCCTATATAGTAGTCAGTGATCAAATTTTTTTCTAATTATATATAGTATTTTTTATAGTTTGGTAAATATTAGTGTGTTCTTGCAGAGTGGCTCTTACTGAGAAGTTGCGCTTGAAATAGGCTATTGTGAACATCTTATTGATTTTATTTGTTTGTTTAATATAATTTCTATTGTGTAAGTACTTTTTTTCTACTACATGTTCTATTAACTGGTGAGTTTTGAATCTTAAATTTTCCAGATTATAGGATATTTTTACCTTGTTAACCTCTTTGTTTATGTAAAAAGTAATTGTTGAAAAGTAAAGTGGTTGTTTGCAGGTATGCTTTTTTGGAGTACGCAAGCCCAGCCAATGCTCATGAAGCTTTACTCTCTGGGATTTACAAGCTGGACAAACAGCATACTATATTGGTCAATAGTTTTTCAGATTTTCAAAAGTAAGTTAAATCAGAAGTTAATTTTATAGAAATTATTTTTATTTTGTTTTCCAAAAAATGAAAGTCTCAAGGGGCATACCTAGGTCATTTGGATAACGAAACCATTAAATGAAATAATGATGATAAGTGGAATGGTGTAAAAAATGAAAAATGAATCTTGAAAAAGTGATATGGGAAGAACAAAATTGTATATTGCCCAATTACTAATGGTTAATTATTTTTGGCTAGCGATTGTACAGTAAATTAAGGTTCCACACAAAGGTCAACACAACTGTAGAGATTCGTCTACCAATTGTTCTCGTAGTTCACTGACGGTTGTTGGTGGATGATCACGGAAAATGTTTTTTTTTTAATAATGACGATCCCAAACAGGGGCATCAGGTGAGTGTAAAGGGTTACGTAAATTCGGTTCCCTCGTTCTCTCTAAAATTTCTTAAAACATAGAGTGTCTAATTCTGTGTGATTAATAACGGCTATATCCTGTTGGAAACACTATTTATAGCAATAAGATTTCTGTTACCAACTTCAAAATAATTTTTGCTTAAGTTAAGTAGTAGGGTCTACTTAAACAAGAACGTAAATATAACTTTTCAAGTATACTCACAAAAAAATCAGCTGATCAAGAATTTCTGTTTAAATTATCGTATTTACTGTTTACTGCACATAAGGTATTTATAGTATATACTGTTTTGTTTTAAAGTTTTTAATTCATTAGTAATTAAACAATTATTCTTATCAGAAGTAATAGATTAATTTCATTTTGATTTATTAGACCAGGGGTTCTCAACGTTCTAGGGCATGTTGTGCTCCTCCTCCCCGAAACATGTTTTTGAGATCATACCTGCCCATAGTGGCAGTTTAGGTGTGCAGTCTTAATGTTTCTCTTTCATGATGTGAGGCATTTTTTATGAAATATTTACTTTCACAATGTCTATGTATCAGTAATGTTTAGTAAATAATATAATTACTAACTACAACAATTAAACAAGTAGTAAGCAGTTACCGTTTACATAAATAATTACCAAAAGTAAATGTAATTTTCAGTTGCATTGTATTAAAAATACACTTCCAGTTTTTATATTTATTATTTAGATTTAGAAGTATGTACATATTATTCATTGAATTCTGTTACAATGAAATTGTAACAACAACATTTTTAATAGCACCTGAGAGAGGATTAACCAGGTTGAGAATCCTTGATTCCTAGTAAGAAGACAGTATCAGTTTTGCCAAAGTCTGAGGACAGTGGCCTGAATTTTTTCCTTCCTTGAAAAAATTCTAATCTGTGTAAAAGTTGGTGTTCTATATTATCTTGAAAAATGTAAATGTTAGATTGTAATTTTTTTCTTTTAATTCACAGGTATGCTGAAATTCCGGATACTTGGGAACCGCCTCAGGCACAGCCTTACAAGGATACCGGAGACTTGCAGCACTACCTACTCGATCCTGATGCTTATGATCAATATGCTGTTATGTCCTGTACTGGACATCATTCTGAAATTCACATGAAAGTTCAGCTTTGGCAGAACACTGTTCCAGAGCCTACTTTAATTGAACATAGAGATGTAAGTTCAATTTACTTACGTTACAAAAGCTTAAGTCTAATAATTTTTTATTGCATATATATATATATATATATATATACACGCACATATATTCCATCTCCGATGAAGAATAATCAAATATTCAAACAAACAGGATAAAATCTTGTCATCATTTTTATTCTATGTTTATTCTTTTTTTCTTCTAAGTTGGGACAAAATTGTCTTGCTATAATTTTTTGTTTAACATAATTTAAAATTTTGTAAGAAAACAATTACTCCCATCAAAATACAGTTTAATTTGACATTTAAAGTTCCAGTCAAACAACTCTATGTAGTAGAATGGACAAAGTTCACAATTTCCCCAGCCGACTTATGTCTTATTTAAATTTGTTATTCCTTATGTGTTAGAAATTGCTTAGCAATTATTTTAAAAGGTTGGAAAAGCAATTTTAATCCAGAAAATGAAAAAATAACATATACAACCATTATTACTATGGTGTGGTGCATAAAGAGGTATTATAAACTACTGTTATTTTTTCGCACCAAAATGCTTTAATTCATGCTCATTAATAATAATACAAAATATAAATGTGCGGAAACTGCAGGAAGTTTAAAATAAATCAAAAATAAAAGTGACTCATAGCCTCAAAATTACTATTGCACAAAAATAACTAACATGTTTTTTATTGCTAAAATGATTAATTCATTGTGTGTGATTAATAATGAAAACGATACAAACTTTCTTTGAAAAAAGCTTAATTATCTAACACACTGTTTTATATCAAAGTATGGTTGCGTAAACTATTATATGTTTGTATTTGTTTAGGTTTTATGCACAACCGTGTTAGTTAAGTTCTTCATACACAACTATGTTAGTTAATTCTATTTAGTCTTTTTTTAAAAAAAAAGTTTTTATTTTCATTATTAAAACATGCATTTAATTAATTGTTTTCACAATGAAAAACCTGTTGTTTACTTTTGTGCAGTAGTAAACAACTCATTTTGTGGTTATGCAGGTCACTTTTATTTTATATTTTTTTCGTAGCTTTACGTTATTTTATATTTTGGATTATTGTTTTTTGGCGTGTTATAAAGTGTTTTGGCAAGAAAAAACCATTAGTAATTTTTGACATTACAATATAGATCAGCTGTTTAGAAAATAACTGGCTAAGAACACCAGTGGGACAGAGAGAAAAAATATGCAAGTAAGAGGTAAGTCCCTAATCTCTCATTACAACTCTCTCCTGTTACTTCACTGTTGCTGAGTATTAACAGTCTGTAGACTCAGATTGGCAGACTTTGTGTCACTGGACTGTTGGAGGGAGCTGGAGGGGAAATTCTGATGCAGGCTGTTCACTAAGTGGCTGAAATATAGTAATAGTTAGATTATGGAGGTTATTTTTTCTTTTTTTTTTCATTTTTTGGGAATAAAATTGCTTATACAAGTTTTCAGGTTAATTCATAAACAATTTCCAACATATAATGAATGACATCTAAATGTGACATAAGTTTAAGGTGGGGGGAAGGTCAGTGACTATGCCTGGACTTTGTCCACTAATCAGATAAACCCTGAATCATTGTGCCAAATTGTTCTGTGACTAAATTCTTCCTCAAGCAATAACTGTTTAGACTTAGGCATGTAAAAATAAACAAACTTTTAACCTTTAGAATAATATGTGGCCCAGTAATGTAAACAAGAGCCTAATTATGATAACACTAGAAAGTAACAACCTAATGTTTGTAAATAGTTGGGTGATAGTTTTTTAAATACCACTGAAGAACATTCCACATAATTCAACCAATTAAAAAATAATTTTGGACCTTACACTTTTAGATTTTTGTGATTTTTTGGACATGTAGTTTTTGAGTTATTAGTTTCCAAAAATACAAAAATAAAGAGAATAAAGAGAAAATAAAATAATACATAACATGATGTACTGTTTTTAATTAAATTGCTTCTAAAAAAATAAAATTATAATAGTCTTGTTTTTATAAACAAGTCTGATAAGAAATGTCTGACCACATTTGTGCCTCACCTTCAAGTTCATAAGCATCTTTATTTTTATCGTAAAACAAATTGTCAAAACATACGTTGAAACATATATGATTAGTTGACCCGATGTAACTGTAGTGGTATCAGTCAGTTATAGCTGTTAAAAATGATTACTTTTATTCTAAAGTTATAAAAGCAATAAATTCTGTATAGTGGACCAACTTTTATCATCGTGGATAATCTAGTATATTTGTATTTTTACTGATATCCAAAATTCTCCATATTTAAAGTGAGTTCAGTCCTCTTTATTTTTGA
The DNA here is from genome assembly GCA_022606455.1 of Callitettix versicolor. Classification (NCBI taxonomy): domain Eukaryota; kingdom Metazoa; phylum Arthropoda; class Insecta; order Hemiptera; family Cercopidae; genus Callitettix; species Callitettix versicolor. The sequence continues at coordinate 30,378,471 of CM040186.1, forward strand.
TATGGGATTATTAGTACTGTTTTAAAGAAAAAACAATAAAAACAGCTGGATGATGTTTAATAAAACTTTCGTTCTACTGAAATAGAATGAATGAAACTTCATTTATCTGACAGCTCCATCGTAATGCTAACAGTTCAAGTTGTTATATAAATTTAAATTTCATTAGGGGCAAAAGTATCCAAACTTGATGGGACGATGGCTCTTTTGGATTAGTGAAATTTCAGATAAGTTAGAACATCATTTTTTGTTAAAGTCTAAGACATCAGATAATGTTATCATGAGCTGCTAAGCAGCGGATGTCAGTGTCTACATCAGTAAGCATAATATATAGGCCAAAGACAGCAATTGCTTATTGTCTGTCATTTGTTACTGTAAAGAGTAACTAGTAGTGGGTTTTTGGGAGCCTAGAAAAACTTACAGCACATAAATACAAAAGTAAATTTTTCTTAACAAGACTAAAAACAAAAAGAAATAAACAAATGTTGTACATTAAAGTATCTGTACTTTAAAATAATACACAACATGCAAATTTAGTGTAATGTTTTTTAAACTGTCTCTTTTTTTAAAAAATCGATAAATTCTAGCTTTTAGAAATAAGCCATGATGTAAAAGAAAGTATGGCAGTATTATTGTAGTGCTCCTTCATCTTTATTACCATAAACTGTCACTAGGCTTCTGTTTAGTTTTGTGCGAGTTATGACATTAGTTGATATGATATAGTAGTAGTGATATCAGTCAGAGTTCCTATAATGCATAGAAAATGCTGTAATTTGATAAAAGTCATGGAATTGTTTACAGAAACCAAATATTTTAAAAAAGGCTATTTTAAAGTTTAGGACTAAGTCCAAATATTATGTATTATGTATTAAACATTTTATTAAAATTGGTTGTGTAGTTTTCACATAAAATTGCAAATATAATCTTTCCCATTCCCCGTATTAGTTGCTTTCCATCAGCTTTCTTAAATTCACTTACATGATATGTTGTTTGATAATAGCAAATAAGTTTTGTACTTAAAATTTTTTTTGTTTTATTTAATATAATTTGATAACATTTTATGTGTCAACAAATATTATTTTCTTAACTGTAACACTAAACTTGGTAATTGTTGTTTTTAAGGGAAATTTGACAAAGAAGTCTTCAACTTAGCAGCAATGTTTTTAGTAAGCCTTCTGTGTTTAGATTTAACCTTTAGACTGAAGACTGTTTACTCATACTTTCTATCTATTTGTTTCATTGTTACTTTAAGTTTGGTACATGTAAATTCCACAGTTTTTAACATATTCATTAAGTAAGTTTCTTTATTACTATTTTTTTTTTTTTTTTTAATGCTATTTTTTTCCATACCCCATCTTTCCACAGTTTTTAACATGCTATTTTTTTTTTTTTAATGCTATTTTTTTCCATACCCCATCTAGCAATAAGACTCAATGACTGGATCCTTTGTCTATTTTATGAATTTGGTTTGTTCTTATAGTTAATTCTGAAAACAAGCTTATGGCCAGTATTACAAAAATGTATATATATATATATATATATATATATATATATATATATATATATATATATATATATAAACAAAAAATGGATTTTAAAGTATTTTGAATTTTTATTCTCATACTGCCTCTTATAGTGGGGGGTATTTTTGTATAAAAAAAGTGTTTGACTAAGCAAGGTATATTTTTTTATTGATATTATTAATTAATTAACAAAATATTAAACCTTTTAAAAATTAAAACCTTTGCTTGTGAAATAGGCTAAACCTTTTTTGAGGGAAATAAGTGTTATTGAAAATCAAGATTTTTAATGTTCTTTTTGATTTTGTTTTTTTGTAAAAAAACCTGTATTGAACCCTGAGTCGGTGTTGTCTGTTAAATGATTTCTTTACCATTCTGACATAATTTTAAGTTATAAGCAGTAAATTCTGCACAATAGGACAAATGTTGATGTTACAGAAATACCTTTTCTTATTTAAAATTTTAAAAATAGTTTCAGTTAAGCCGGAACTTGTGTGAATAAATGTGAACCAGATAATAGTGTCCCTATTATTATTAAACAACATCTTAAAACTTATTTTAAATTTTAAACAGCTAAATGATGTCAAATAAACGTTCTTCAATTAAAACAGAATTAATGAAATTTCACTTAAAGTTTTATACATATTCAAATTATTGTTTTATATATATAAACAGCTGAATGATGTGAAATAAACTTTCGTTCTACTGAAACAAAATGAATGAAACTTCATTATCTGACGGCTCCTCCTTCATAATATTATTTTAAATACAAAAATGTAATTTGTGGTATTTTTTGTCATTGGGTAACTTAATAATTAATTTTTTTTTTTTTAATCGATAAATGTTGTGAAATAAAATTTCTGTTCTGATGTCACACGTGTTGTGGATATGTACCTAAAAATGTCAGTGAACTTACCGTGGATTATGCTCCCACTTTTGTGTACGAGAAGTCTCCAAGTTGGAATTGTAGCTTTGTCAACTTGACTCATAGCCAAAACTGTATTCACATCTATCAATGGTGTGTACTACTCGTGTCTGTGCTGTCCCTTCTGGCCTAGCACAGTACTTGTACACAATATTATAACAGAATGAATGAATATGCACTATTTATTTGTTACTTTTTTTTTAATTTTTAATAAACTTACTGTTTATAATTATTTTTTTTAAAATCTGAGTAATGTCAAAAAAAACTTTTGTTCTACTGAAACAGAATGAATGAAACTTCATTTATCTGTTAATACTAACAATTGAATGTGTTATATATTTTTTGTTTAAAATTATCCTTGAAAAACCACTTAAAATATTATTTTAAAACATAGCTAAATGATGTCAAGTAAAAATTTTGCTCTACTGAAATAGAATGTGTGAAACTTTACTTATCTTACAGCCCATCATAATATTAACAACACAATTTGTTTTATGTTTATAAATAGTAGCTAAATTTAATATTATTTAGGAAAAAACCAGCTGAATGATGTTAAATAAAACTTTCGTTCTACTGAAACACAGTGAATGAAACATAATTTTTCTGACAGCTGAATCATAACATTAACGTTTGTTACATCTCTGAAAGTTATTGTTAAAAAGTAAAAAAATGTATGTAAAGAATATGTATAAACAGCTGAATGATGTTAAATAAAACTTTCGTTCTGCTGAAACAGAATGAATGAAACTTTTTTTATCTGACAGTTCCATTGCAATATTTTGTGATATATTTAAAAAAAAAACTATTAGTTCAAAGAATATTAGACATTACAGTATATTTTTAAATTATTGCTTGTTTACGATCACCGCTTAACATGCTCATAACTTTTCTCTGCCAATTTTATTAGTAACTATAATATTTACAAAAAAATGTTAGCTTTATTGGGAATTTTATGTTCTTTCTTAATGAAGTGATCAAAATTGTGATTTTATTTAGCCAGTATTACAGGAAATAGTTAATAGTTACACTGGTCTTCGTTAAATCAGAAGGTACCATCGTGATACGGAAGTGAATGGAAAAAATCTATATGTCATTCAGGTTTTCTACAAGGTGCATATGTACCAAATTGTAAAACAATCCTTCAGTGAGCATAAAACTGTCAGTCAGCTAAAATTCCATTTAAAAAAATTTTTTTTTAACGTCCGACTATTGTGCATACTTGGGCTAATGCATACGATGGGATGATGTATAGTGTATGAAAATGCCAAGCCCTCGCCGGAAATCGAACCTGGGTCCTCGGGATGAAAGCCTAGTATTAGTAGTAGTAGTAGTAGTGAAAGTCTAGTATCCACTAGACCACCGAGGCGGCTAGCTAAAACTTCATAATAAACACGGAAACTAAATGCCAAACAGTTGAGTTAAATCAGAAACCTCGCTTCAGTTGGTCAAAAAATTATTCAAAATTTTATAAAGAAATCAGATCCTATTTTTCTTTATATATACTATGAAATTTTTTATTTACATCTATTTCATTAAACCTTTTTTATATTTAATTGTTTGTGCTTTAATGCAGTAGTTTTAGTTATATTTAAACATTAAAATGCATTTTATACATTTTTTTTATAAAGTTTTAAAGTTCTTTATAAGTTTTGAATCTATTAATCCGGGTACATAATGACATGTGATTTCTGTTGCCATATCTGATTATGCATCATATTTATTTGGTTTGTCAGATGAGCATATGTGTATTGGATTAAATAATTTATTGTTAGTTTCCTATCAAATTAAAAATAAATTATAAATTTATCAGGAGCAGGCCAATTTTAATAATTACGTATTATATTATAACACATGGGAAATAATATGTCTTTCTATATTTTTTTTTTTTTTTATAATGTAATTTACATTTAAGCCTTTTTATGCAGTTTTCATTTTGATATTTTGTGTTACAGGATTGGACCGAACAGTACATAGCGTGGTCGCCCCTTGGCACATACTTGGCGACTCTTCATGGTCCAGGCGTAGCGCTGTGGGGAGGACCTCAGTTTGTGAAACTAATAAAGTTTAGTCACTATGGCGTGCAATATATTGACTTCTCTCCTTGTGAAAAGTGAGTTTCTTTCTTAGATTTTAAAAATTGTTCTATTTTGTGCATGAGCTGAGAATAGAATTGCTATTGTATTTTGTTTGTATTTGTGTTGAGTATAATTATATAGTTTTTATTATCTTTTGCCAAGATACCTGTTTAGCTAGTTGATACAATCCTTTTCATGATATAGTTTATGTGTGTCAACAAAGATGGATCCTTATTATGTTTTAACACTTTCTAAGTTGTATCCGAAAATGCCTGCAAAGTTAGAAGAATGTGAAGAGTGGCAACTGGATATATCTTCATGAAGTCATTAAATCAATGCTGTAAATTTATGTTTACATTTTGGTCACCCCTGTACATCTGTGGAATGTTTTTGTTTTTAGTTAGTAGATTAAAACCCAATTTTCGTTGGGCTATTGTTTTTAACAAATGAAAAATATGCATTAGTGGTTTTACCTTTTATTTTATTTAATTGAGTTGTACCAAATGTTCTAGGTATTTAGTAACATTTTCACCTTCAACGTTCAACAAAGATAAAGAGAAAGTTATAATCTGGGACATCAGGACTGGTCTGGAGAAGCGATCGTTTCAGTTGGGCAGCAACATAACTTGGCCGGCCTTCCGGTGGTCTAAGGATGACAAGTATTTCGCACGCCTCTCTGTTGATACACTTAGTGTTTTTGAAACGCCTGTAAGTATTGTGTGCATGTTCTTTTGCTCAGTTTATTTTAAAAAGGGATGTGTTGGTCTGGCATCTTGGATTAACATTAGCAAACAAAAAAGCATTTTGATTGAGAGAAAATCAATCTTGAGAAACCCTTTTACTCAAAAAATTGATTAACTCATTTTAATGAAATTTGTACTGTAAGTGTAGTTTGCCCTTATATCGGGAAATTTTGTTTAAATTTTCCAATCATTATAGGCACCAATAAACACTTAATAAATATTTAAAAAAATATATTTTTTATAATTTACTTAAATGATTTTGTGCAAATTTAATCATTTTCGACTCCTGGCCAGGGTTTGGCATTTTCATATGCTATAAATAATCCCATCGTCTGCATTAGCCCAAGTGTGCACAATAGTCGGACGTTTAAAAAAAAATCTAAAAATTCAGATAATCAAGGCATGCAGTTGTCTTGTTGACAGTATGGAAGCAAATTTCAAAAAAGTAACAATTTTAACTATATAAAATCTGCATAAAATACCATCTACAACTTTCAAATTAAATGAAAATGTAAAAAAATAAACCTTATGACTGTCATTTTCACTTTTGTATTTTTACTGTAAATTTATAGTACTAATTTTGTATATTTTAATGCTGATGTCAGACTTTCAAAATAGCTTTTATATTTTTTAAGATTGGGATTTCCTTTTTCTGAAACCATTAAATGTATTTTTCTAGTTAAAGGTCTTGTTCATGCTGAAAAAAATTGTAAATTCTAGTGCTAATGCTAGTACATATATGTATTTATATATGCAGTCGACCTTGGTTATAATGTCAACGCTAACTCATCTATTTTCATAATGTCCCCAATATTCTGGATTAAGTGTACCTGTATTTTACGCTCAACACTGTCACTCTGCTGTTACAGTCCAACCATTTTTCTTGCATATGCAGAATTCCCCTCCAGCTCCCTCCAACAGTTCAGTGACACAAAGTCTGCCAATCTGAGTTTAGAAAGTGTTACTATTCATTGAAGGACAGGAGAGGAGCTATGGTGACAGAGTGAGGACATGACCTCTCACTCCCCTTTTCTCTGTCCCACTGTTGCTCTTAGCAGTTTTCTAAGCTACTAATCTATAGTCACAAAGCCGCCCCGGAGGCCTAGTTGATAGCATACTGGGCTTTCACTCCGAGTACCTGGGTTTGATTAGCCGGCCAGGGCTTGGCATTTTCATACGCTATAAATCATTCCATCATCTGCATTAGCCCATGTGTGCACAATAGTCCGACATTAAACACAAAAAAAAACCTGTAGTCTCTCTCGCTTGAAATACAATTTGTGTTCTATTTTTAGATTAAAGGTTGAGAATAGAAACATCAATTCATAGAATTTTGTTGCAGGCTAAACAATGGAAATTGTGTCCTTACACACACACACACACACACACACACACACACACACACACACACACACACACACACACACACACACACACACACACACACACACACACACACACAAACACACACACACACACTACACATTAGTGGGGGGGGAAAACTTCAATCTTACGAACCCTCACAACATTGTACGTACTGTGTTGCATGTATACATACATACTAGACTGTATAGTACTTATTTTCTATTAGTTTTAACTAAAATATATTTCAAAATTATGTAATATGTGTAATAAATTGTAATAAAATAGTCATTAATTATGTACACAGTACAAAGTATGCTTTTCGTTCACTACATAGCCTGTAGTATTTCCGCTGTTTACAAACTCGGTTACAACGATATCTCGTTTACAGGGCTCATATACGTTTCGTCCCTTCAACTGCGTTATATCTAAGTTCGACTGTATTTAAAAAATGTAATGAACCAGTTTTTATTATTTTCCCCAACAACTTCAGAATCAGAGTTTTTGGAGAAAATACCTTTACCGTCAACACTAATCCTTTGTCTTCATTAGTCTAACTGGCATAAAGTATGGGCATTAAGAAAAAAAAAACTTGTTCATTAGGAAAAATAATGTTTTGTTAAAGTTTGAAGTTATGTATTGTAGATTTTTCAAAGTAATAAGAAAAGAAGGTGACAGAAATGAGCATATGGTATGGTGTTAACAAAATCCTGTGATTTGTTTAAATCATAATTTTTTCCTGATTTGATCTCAAATTTGATATAAAGGCAACTTTTTTTTGTAAGGAATATATTGTAATTATGTTTACAAAAAATTATGTTTTTTTTTAGTCTTTTGGACTTCTGAAAAAGAAAAGTATTGTAGTGAAGGGCATTCGAGACTACAGTTGGTCTCCTACAGACAACATCTTAGCTTATTGGGTGGCTGAAGACAAGGACGTGCCTGCTAGAGTTGTGCTCCTGGAGATACCGAGGTAACACTTTACATACTGTAAACAAAATAAATCCCAAATCAGTTTAGATTTATATTCTATTCCTTATGTACCAAGAAGTACAAAGAGTTATATAATCCAATGCATCATTTCATTGAAGGACATGAAAATACTTTAATCATTTTCTTAATTAGTTTAGCACAGTGGTTTCCAAACATTTTTGTTATGCAATTTTGTTTTGACTGACTATAATATATATATATATATATATATATATATATATATATATATATATATATATATATATATATTTACAACTGATAATACATCATCTAATAATATTTTTTATAACAATAGACTAAGTAATATAGCGTTTGACAATAATAATTAATGGATTATAGCCCTGTGGCTACCTCCACTAAAATAAATCGCAATAAAATACTATACAATAGATCAACAGGCTTTGTTCTATGTAACCGCCTTATTGATTTTGAGTCTTTCAACAATCTGCTAACTTCGTGGTTGGAGTGATGTTGAAGTCATTAGATATGCTTTGCTGCGTTGTGCCTTGCAACACTCTGACGAAGTCCACCTTGAAGTCCTTGTGCAAGTTGTCGTTCCTTTAGTACCACGGAGCATTTAATAAAGTTCAGAGTAATTTATTTTGGAATCTTTGAATAATGTCTGAATTAGTCTTCTTGGTACAGCCCCAGAGTTCTATAGGTCCAACACTTTATCACTGTTGGTACAGCAACAGCTTGTTATGAATGGATAGCTCCAAATTTCTTCCCAGTAACCATTGCACTTTTTTGTATTTTAGATTTAGTTCATCCTTTTTTTCTTGACGTGAGCTCTCCACCTCAATTTAGTATCAAGGGTCATTCCGAGGTACTTGGCTGTGTTAGGATAAGGAATCTTCTGTGAATCAATTACTACTGGTAAAGTATTAATTATTCTATTTGTAAAGTTAATATGAGTCGATTTCTTCTCATTTATCTTTATTCTCCACCTTTTCATCCTGCTACTCACTGCATTGATGGAGCTTTGTAATTTATTTGTGGTTTCTTCCACAGAATCTCCGACAGCTATTATAGCGGTATCATCCGCAAACATTGCTACATTAAATGTTGTTAGGCACTGGAATATCTCTTGTAAAGATCAGATACAATAACGGTCCCAAAACACTTCCTTTAAGGAACACCAGCTGTAATTTTCTTGAGATCAGAATACTCCTCTTCACACCTGACACGAAAGTAACGATCAGCTAGGTACGATTTCAAGATTTTATAAAATTGTTCAGGAAAATCTTTCTGCAGCTTGTGGTCTATGCCTTCCATGCCACACTTTGTCAAACGCTTGAGCTACATCCAAAAAGATAGATGAACATAATTTCTTATTTTCAATAGCATCTTCAATTACTTAAACCAGTCTATGCACTTGCTGGACCGTTGTGTTTTTTTCTAAAGCCAAATTGATGTGTCGGAATAAGGTCCCTTTGTTCTATTATTGGTTTAATTCTCTTCAACACGAGCTTTTCAAATATTTAGAGATCACTGGCAGCAATGATATTGGCCTGTATGCAGTTGTTTCATGTGGTGGTTTTCCCGGTTTAGAAATCATGATGACCTCTGCAACCTTCCACTCCCTTTGTACATATTTCAATCTAAATGTTGCATTGATAATGTGCAATAATTTTCTATTTCCTTTTTCAGGCAACTCTTTAATTATATTCCCTGTTATTAGATCATATCCAGGAGCTTTTTTTTCCATCAATGTTTTTTATTTCACTTTTTCCTGTGTGCTACCACATTGTCATGAGCTGTTTGTCTGTGAAGAGGTTGAAAAGTTGATTCAAGGTAACATCCAAACAATTCTGTCTTTAGCACTTCTGGCCCAAGAGCTGTCCTCTTTTCTGATAGGTATTTGCATTATGGGTCTCTTAAGACCCTTTGTGGCTCTCCATAATGAGTAGTCTGTATCTTTTTAGGATGTCAAACCATGAATCATTATATTTACAGTTTCAGTTTTAATTTCTTTAATCACTTTAATTTATTACATAGGAAATTTAAAACAGTTTTATTTGATGTAGTATGTTGGCTCGACCAGGTTTTTCGAGCCATCCCATAACCCATAGTTTCTTCATTGTATTTAGAACTGCAAGCCTCGAATAACACATTGTTATTATCCATGTCTAAGGATGAATATATAGGGCCTAAATAATTGATAGTGTTTACACACACAAGTTGTATAGTCCTGATAAACTATGACGAACTACAGAACACGATGAAATACACGGTTTCCACTTATTTAAAACAAGGATAGAACAATACTGAGTGGAAATGGCACAAATTTATAGATCTGCAAGAAACGAGTATTATTTAATTTCTCCCAACAATATGAGAGCAAGCAATAGTTCACTCACAAAGCAAACAGACACGTATTATTTAAATAAACTAGGTTATGGCTAAACTAGTTTACATATCTAAACCTAGATTTTGAAACTATCACTTGTGAATTTGATAAAATATTTTACAAATCTTCATCAGTGCATTGTTTTGTAATTTGTCTGTAGCCTATAATTTGTTAACCCTTAAATACTACGGAACGTCTGTGGGACTGCATCTAAATTTTGTCAGCCCCCCCCCCCGTCCATCCCTAACCACCACATGTCAGCCACTCTGTAGCTTTTAGTCTTAGCCTTGACAATGACTTGTGAAAGAAGGGTTAAGTTTTGTTTGTTTGTTTGTGAGTTATAAGCAATTTGCGGTCCGGCAGACAGTCCATAGTAGCTACATGATTTTTAAAACTGCATGCAGCAGTCTCACTGACGTACCATAGTAATAGTACTGAAGTGACATTTGTTTTCTTTATATGGTTTCTGTGATGGACCGTATAAAGTGTTTGCATTATTTTTGTAAAATAGTACTTTACTAAAGAACTTTTTGTATATATTATTCCTTTCTTTAGATAGTTTTGGTATGTATTAGTTTTGTATAGGGCCTGTAGTAGTTTTTATTGCAAATTTTTAAGTAAGCCTAATGTTGCAGACTTTATTTTCGTTTAACTTAAATTTAAATTATTTGTGTTTAAATGAGCGTTCCTTTTTATATGAATATGAAAGATATATGTTGTTACAACATTTTTCAACAATTTTTTTAAAAGTTTGTCTTGCAATTGAAGGTTTGTGACTAAATATATATTTGCGGTCTGACAGACCCCTTTCATAGTACTTGTGTCATTTTTGTAATCCTAGGCATTGAACTCTTTTTTTTAATGAAATTTTATGCTTTCAAAATAAGGTTGGTAAGTGTTGTATAATATTTATAGTTTTTGAAAAACTTGCAAACAAATTAATAACTACCCTGAAAAAATTTCAAAACCAAAACTCACTTTTTTAATGTCTTGAGATTAATTTTTTTAAAGGTGAAATAAATAAAAAACTGATAACTAATTAATGTAACTTTAAATTTACATATGCAAAAATCAAACCACACTAAAAGGAAGTTTTAAAAATAAAATTTTTAAAACAAACTTTTAAATTTTTAATGTGGTTTCACAGACCCCTCCATAGTATTTATGTTACTCTTAGTATCCATAGTACTTAAGGGTTAATGTAAAAATTGTACTGTTCTGCTAACTGCTATTTTTAAAGTATTTGATATTGCAGCCGTAACGAGATACGTGCCAACAATCTGTTCAGTGTAGCAGACTGTCGAATGCATTGGCAGAAGTCTGGTGACTACTTGTGCGTCAAAGTTGATCGGTTTATTAAATCCAAGAAGGAAAAGGAGGGAGAAGTGAAATACAGTGTAAGTAAGCAAAACTCCAAAATCTTTGAAAGTATTTATAAATCACAAAAATTTATCCAAGTACAGCTGACACCCTGGGTAATTGAAATACAATGAGACCAAACAGAAAATCGATGTTCACTCTTTCACTATTTAATGTATAACGAAAGTGTTGATTCTGATAAAAAAGATTTTGATTTTTTGATGAATCTGTGTGTTTTTAGGTTCCTTGAGTCAAAAAAAAGTATGAATATTACTGGAGACGGGTTTACTTATATCTCTGAACAATTTTTTTTGTAAAAAAAGGTTTTGAAGCTTTGTTAGTAAAAAACACTTTAAAATGTGATTGTCTAAATAGTTTTGATCAAATTTTGCTTAAATGTAGCCACATTCCAAATATAAATGTTGGGAAGTGTAAGGAATCATAAATTTCTAAAATAAATTCTACATGTTTGTCTTTTTTAGTCCTTCTACAAGCCTAATAAGCTTTTTCCTGATAAAATAACTTTTGAAAGTTCTGAACTGAAAAAATTCCCCCAGGTATAATTTCATTTAATATGAGGATAAATTAGCTCATTAACTGGCCTTTTAACAAAATTGATTGTAAATAAATTCAAGTATATAAATTCCTGATTGAAAATTTCATCTTATTTCATCATTAAATGAAAATAACCTTAGTTGTGAATTTTTAATAATCTTTTAATATATTTAATTAATTATGTTTGCAGGGAATGTACTATAACTTTGAAATCTTCCACATGCGTGAAAAAAATATTCCCGTTGATTGTGAAGAGATTAGAGAACCGATTCATGCGTTTGCTTGGGAACCTGTGGGCTCGAAATTTGCCATCATACATGGTGAATCACCTAATGTGACTGTGTCTTTCTATGGTGTGAAGAGTGGTCAGAAACCAACGTTGCTCAGTAAGTTACAGACTTTATACAGTAGTTATAGATTTTTAGAAATAAAATCTCTAAAGTTCAGTAAAAACATAATTACATTTCTAACAACACAGTGGAGGCAATTCAGCTTTGGAGGTAAGCAGAGAACTATCACATTTAAAAAATAATATTTATGGTGTTCTATGGAAATTAGTTTTGTGGCCATTACTGATTTACTGATTTAATTTATATAAATGATTTAGTTTATATATATATATATATATATATATATATATATATATATATATATATATATATATATATATATATATATATATATATATATATATATATATATATATATATATTTACCTAGATCCACCTATTGTAGTCCATCTATCAAAATACCATCAATTGTAGTCCATTTTAAGCACTATATATTTCTGAAGCCTGATGATAAATGATAATAACGGTTTGGGTCCAAGTACAAAATATACCTTTCAGTCTTGAATTTCTTTTCACGAAAAAATATTCAAACAGTTTTTTGTAATTGCATCTGTCACCTCCCAATCAAATGTGGTCCACAAACATTGTCTGACACCAGGTATCAAAACACCCTTGAATGTGGTCCCACTCACAGTATCATTTTACATTTGATTGTGGGCCAGAGCGACAAGTAGTTATATACCCTAATTGTGGTCCGCCTGCAGTGTTGCCAGATTTATTTTGTATATTGATAAAGGCCTGCTTAGCTTCCAATGCAACATTCGACTCTTTGCGTATGGGTTAGTAAAAATATTATTATTTATTATTCTGAAACATACGATATCTTGTTGTTTCTTCACCATTTTTAGTAGTTTATTGGCAACACTAACCCTAATAAAATTGTCCGAATGTATTTTTGTCCATCAGCAACAGAATTACTTCTCAAAATGAATAACTTCAAGTACGCTGGAAATGGCCATATTGTTAACAATTGATTTTGGCCAGTGAGCACCGAAATAGAAATGATGAAGATGCTTGGCTCAAGCTAATCGAGGCCGGAAAACGATGTCAACCCTAGTGGCGTGTGATGTCGCTCCAGGAACAATAACCCGAAACTAATTATATGCCAAAAACAAACATACGTAATGTAATGATATTTACAAGAAGTCTTTTGGAAATTGATTTAAAATAACCTAGGCTATTGATATTACTCGGTTACAGGCTAGTTGTTGAAGAAAATAGATAAATTAATAACATTTGATAACATTTGAAGGTAAATTGAAATAGATAAAATAACTATTTGGATAAAATAACTATAGACCCTAATATAAAGCAAAATTGGAAAGTAATAAATGAAGCCGAACTTGTTACCAAAAATAGGTTAATAACCTGCATGTATTGATTAGTATTTAATTAAAATTATTATTTAAATTATTTAAATAAATTAAATTATTTATTTAATTATTTATTTAATATTTAATTAGTAAACCTAATTTGCAATATTTGCAGGCATTTGCTAGGTATTGCAGTAACCTATAACTAGAAATATTTATAATAAATGAAAATAAACGATTAATTAAAACACAAAAACATATTCAACATATAACAATATACTTGTATTTTGTGACATGGTATTCAGTTCATTGGTAGTTCTGTGAACTGTAGGTCTCAATCAGTTTGCGTCAAAACATAAACATTAGTTGTGTTGCTATGTAAACACCATCGACCTTTATTGTTTTTCAAGACATTAAAAAATTACCTAAAGTTGTTAAAATTGTCAGATTTAGAATACCTTCATGAAAACCTTTCGCTTGATACCCCATTTAATAGGTTTCAAATAAAAATATATCCTGGCCCATATACTGGACCGCCAAGCAGCCATCGTGGCATTTTGAGCCTTCAATTTTTTTAATGCGCATTGACTCATATTTTACTCAAGTAATGAATTTCAAAGCCTAACAACTTTTTTTTAAAAAAATAATAACAAAAATTACGAAAATGCAAAAATGTTGTCACGATATCCCTGACACGTTAAGGAGTCCAAAATAATACTGACCGTCATCATGCGGCTCATGGCACTGAAGTTTTTTAAATTTGGAATGTACTAATCAAGATCTTTGGTTTGAGACCCTAATTGATTGATTTCAATTTTAAAATTTCAACCTATATTTTGGGCCGCTAAAATGAAATCTTACATTTATGAACCTTGAATTTTTTAAAAATGTGTAGTAATTGATATTTTACTGAAGTAAAAAAAATTCAAAGCTTAACAAAGCTTTGTAAAAAGATTTAAAAAATATAAAAACAATAACTGTCCTAATGGGTCTCCTGCACTCTAGAGGCACCAAATTTCTAATTTATTTGAATTTCAATGCTAACTAATTATTGAAAAGATGAAAAAGTTAAAGAAAATACAAAAATATTAATCATGGGGCATTTAGCGCTTCAAGGAGCTAACATTTGTTAAATTTGGATTGTACTAATCAAGACCTTTCGCTTTATATCCCACTTGATAAGTTTCAAAGAAAAGAAAATATTTTCCGCCCATAATTTGGATTATCAAGCAGCCGTTGTGCAATTTTGGGACTTAAAATTTTTTATGTATGTAGTGGCTCATATTTTACTCAAGTACTTAATTTCAAAGCTCAACGATTATTTGTTAAGAAGATAAAAATAATTTACTTAAAATTGCAAAAATGACTTCCCATGGGACCCTGGTGTACCAACGAGTCCAAAACTAATCAGCAAATGCTCTTCATTTAATATACGTTTTTACCAAATTTCGTAAAAATCGGACAAAGTGTTCAAGAGTAATCACGTAACAAACAAACAAACCAAAAGCAAGATCATCGAGTTAAAATATAGACCTCATTTCCTTCCGTCAACAAATATATTCAGAAATTAAACTAAAATGGATCTATCCTATAAAGAAATATTGAACAGCTGTGTTCTAGTACATTGAAAATCTAGCGTAAGAAGTAGTTTATCTATGAACTGGTATATTTTTAGTAAATTGATTTAAACGGGAAAAGTAATGTATCTATGTGATAGTTATAAAAGCTCTTGAAACGTCCTTACAGCATATAACAAACATATAAGAATTAAATCATATAAAAATTATGATGTTAATTATTACATTCAATCTACAAGCCTAAACTATAAAACCAGTGCTGGAAAGTAAAGTTAATAATCACAAGTGTGTTAATAGATTGTATATCTTAATTGAAAAGAGTGTCTTCATTTTTTTAATAGAAATGTGACAGCTGGAAAAAATAACTTTGGTAAATTAAATATATATGCAAATGCTTGAATTATCCCTGTTGGCTTAATAACAATTTGTCTATGGTCGTATATTTTTTCCTATTATTTATTTATTTACTGGTACAAATTTCCCATAGAAGGTAATAAATTACCTGTATACGGCACGGCACAGTTTAATACAAAACAATCATACATAGTTTATCTTAAAAATGAAACCAAAAAACTAGATTCAAACCAAATTCCAAGACGTACATTACCTTAGAAACCGCAACCAATAACTTATTCCAATATATCTATATAATTCTTTCTAATTAATGACTATGGTAACGATGCATTTAGAAGCAGCCATTTTTTTCAATTTATTTTTAGTGTGTCCTTATTTACATTGAAATAGCTTTTAGGTCATTTGTTAGTCTATTAAAATACATAATAGCTGTGTTTATATTCTTTTTGTTTACCAGGTTCTTTATATACAGTAGGTATTTGTATAGACTTATGCCTTGTAATACTGTTACTATTTATAAATTCCTTGCTTAAATTATAATAATTTCTTAACAACGCTGTCAAAATATAACTCTGATTTACGTTTAGTATATGTTTTTGAAATTCAGCATCATTACTTATTATTTTTAACATCCTTTTTTGTAAATTATATAATGGCAAGGAGAATTATAATATGCTCCCAGCCTATTATACCGTATGTGGCAATACTGTTGAAAAGCCCATAATATATGTTAATATAGTTTTACTTGACATAATCTTTTTTAATTTAACAAACACATATGCCAAATACTTAGTTCTATTACGTAAATTAATTATATGATCCGTCCATTTCTTATATCTATTAAAGAAAACAACTAAATATTTAGTACTATGAACATTTAAAAAAATTATTATTTAAAACTTATTCTTAGTGCTAGTGGTAATGTTGGTACACTATTTGCAAAAGTTACATATACAGTTGTTTGAATTATATATGCTTGAATTATCTCTTTTGACCAATAGCCTTGAATTATCACTGTTAGTCAGTATTAATAATAAATTTAATAATAGCTTAACCATATATCCTGATTTAGCTCTTGGTTACCTTCCGACCGTATAAGCTGTTTTAGCTGTTGGTAAATAAAATCGAATCTGACTCAAATTAATTTCTCCAATCGTACATGCTTATTTAGCTATTGATCGCTGATATATTGTCAATCACTGATATAATCAGTAGCTATTGATTACTGAATATATTACTTAATATAGATTTTTACTCAAATTAATTTTTCCGATAGTACACGCTGATTCAGCTGTTGGTCAGTAATAATAGAAAGTTTATTACTATTATTAACCTCTGGCTTAAAAGTTTTTTTTTAAATCCTATGACCGTACATGCGAGTTTTGCTGTTGGCCATATGAACCCATCTCAATACTAAACCTAAATTTAAAAACGCCAACGAACCAGTAACCCAAGATTAAGAAGAAATATTTCAAATGAAAAATAATTCAATAAATTCAAGTTTAATCTTAAACAATTTTATTAGTACAAATAACTTGAAACAAGTATTAAATAAAACAAAATATATTATAAATTGACGTACAAAATGAGACAATAAAATAAAATAATAGTTCAGTACGTCAATACATGAAATGTACCAAGGAGCTTTTCAAAATCAATAATTTTTCCACTTTTTAAGAAAAGGAATTTAAATGGTGTAAGTAACTGCAGAGGAATATCCTTTGCTGACAGCGTTTCTAAATTGTTCACGAGGATGCTGCTTAAGAGACTGAAGGAATGGGTTTTGAATAATGAAGTACTAACCAAATTTCAGGCTGGTTTTAGGAAGGGTTATAGTACTTGTGATAACATTTTCAGTCTTACAAATATTATTAGGTTGAAGGTAAAAGAAAAAGGTGAAAACTTTACTGTTGTTTGTGGACTTCAAGGTGGCGTTTAACTCTCCAGTCAGACAATATGTGTACTATAAACTTTATTCTACGGGTGTTTGTAACAAATTTCAAGAAGTCTTGAAGACTGTAGTCTATATATGGATACCGAGACCAGAGTGTGGACCTGACAAACAGTTTCAGAACAGGGATGTGTATTAACTCCTCTGATTTTTTCCCTTATATTTGAATGGCATACATTTTTGAAGCTTTTGGAAGGTGGTGTTCTTGTAGCAGGTGTTAAAATAAGATGTTTATGCAGATAAGATATGATTGTGATAGCGGATCATCCGGGAGTATTGCAGGCTATGATTGATAATTTAGCGAAAATACTGCAGGCTTTGAGTTTGACATTGAACCTGTTTGAAACAAAAAAGAATTTCATTAGAAAATTACCAAATTTTAAATATACTTTATTAAAAATATTTTTAAAATTAATAAAAAAAATAATATATTTTAAATAATTTTTTTAAAACATTATTATTAAGTAATATTAAGAAACAATTTTATTGTTTTTCTAGGATAGAGTATGAGGGTTGGATAATTGAACTTTTGAATTGAATAGTAAAAGATTTCGCATCAACTTTAAAACAACATTCTTTGCTGTTCAGTAACATTAGTGCTAAACCTTTCAAATTAGTTTTTTAAATGAGCAAACAAATAAATTTCACTTACTTCACTTAGTAATTTAGATGGGCCTCCAGAATGGGTTTGTTGCACTACAGAAATAGTTGAAATAGAAAATCCACTTTTATTTCTCCGACGGCAATCTGCAAGAAGTTCTGCACCTTTAAGAAAGAAAATTACAGTTGTCTGATTAGTCTCATAAATCTTACTGTCTACCATCTTAATGAAAAAAAATCTTCATGCTGATATGTTTTTATAAGATGCCAAAAATATTATCTCTCCTAAAACTTGTTGCTTAACAAGAGTATTTATTGATATCAAGAGTCCGAGCTGTGCTTATTTAGAGCATTTCCGAATGTCCTTATCGGCACAAACGCAACCTAAAGCCATTACACTTTAAGAAATGCTGAAGCCAGCTATTATCGCGTTGTGCGGCTTCGCAGAATCGCAGGAAGTAGGAAAGGTGCTGCATCAATCACATACTGGCATTCATACGCATACAAACACATACGATACGTGCAGCCGAAACATGTCAGTGATATCCGTGTAACGGCCTACATTGACTAATCACTCATTAGTAATAGATTCTAATTATAACAAATGGGTAATATCATTATTGTTATTATGACCAATCATTTTCTTAAAATTATAATTTTTGTCCTTAGGTATATTTATGTCATAGTAGGCCTAATGTAAAACCACTACAAAACACACAAGCATCGCGAAAAATTAAAGCGAGGCCAATAAATGCAATATAAAGGCCTTGGTTTTTTTTTAATAATAATTTGATATGTTACAACCAATATTATATTTTTAAAACAAGAAATAAAACTCCTATATACACAAAGAATGAAACAATGTGATTCGTAACAATGGTCTTAACGAGTTAATTGCTGGCGCATAAAAAAATCAGACTTTTCTTACTTTTTAATAGTCAAACAAAATATTGCTACTTAAACTTATAAAAACTCTGATTTTTCTTAATAGTTAACCTTAAAACATATTCATATCTGTAAAATCCTACGTTGCTATCCGCTTAAAGTTACGCTTTAGGCAGTTTTCAAAAAAAACTAGATCAGGGAATGTAATTACTCTCGTGAAATGATTAAAAATAAAGGAATAAATTTAACAGAAATGATAAAATTTAAAACTACTTAGAAAAGATTTTTTACAGATATATGAATATCAGGCCATATCAATTTTACTTTTATTATTTTGGGTATTGTTTAGGCTATATTTTCATTTAACCTATTAAATGTTTAGAACATTCAGATTCTATACCAATTTTGAATGAACTGGGCTAGTTAAAAACTTGTTTGAATTAATGAAATAAAAATAAATGTAATAAATAATTGTATTTGTACTGAATGCGGGCTATACAATTGGGTAAAACTGAATTTTCAATTAGCTTCAAACTGCACATTTTTGTGTAACAATTTAAATAATAATTTGTTAATAACTTTTAAATAACTTATGTAGCTTACATTTTTAAAACTATAAAAAGTGTACAGAAATGTATGCTACAAATTCTTTTTTACAAGATATTTTATAAGCTGCGTGATAACTAAAAATGTTGGCGTACATCATATTTATTTAGTATGACTCGGCGTGATGTGTCTACAAACGACGACGTCACTTACTTTTTGAATCCAACTGTCATTTCTAATATTACAAGTCTTCGGTAATAAGTTTTATGAAAAAATAAGGAAGTGAGTTTTATTGTTAGCTAAGTTGATCACTGTATTACTACTAAGAATGAAACTGTAGAAACCATTGACTTGTAAAATACTGAAGGAGTGTTTGGTTTACTATAATACACAAATACCTCTAAACGATTAAATAAAACATTAATTAAAACAAGTTTAATTAATTACCATCCCTGCAATCGTTTTGAGCCAGTTTGCTATTTTTAAAGTATTTTCAAACACTTGTAGAACCATGTTTTACCGAATTGTATGACCTACATTCAGTTCTACCAGTTGTTAGGAAATTTGTAGATTAAGTTAGCCATTTTTTTACTTTTTATCAAGGCTAGCTTAATAATTTTAATTGTCTTGTTACCAACTGAACTTTGTAATTTTACCTTTAGGCCTACGTGACATATACTTGTAACTTATTCAAATACTTGAGACTAAGCAAACACCTGTGGTTTCAAAAAGCGCTAAAATGCTAAAACATGATGGTATTCATTTTAAATCACATTAATTCACTACAATAAAATAAAATTAAATTGCATTCAATTTAAATTTGAAATTGAATTAAATTAATTCATTACTATAAAATTTATTTTTATAATTTATTTATAAAATATATTTTGGCAACTAAGTATACAATAAAATAAACTTGATTGTTTGAAAGAAAAATATAGGCCTACATTTTTGTGCTTTTATGAACAATCTTAAAAAGGAGGACCTTGAGGTCAAAAATAGAATTTTTATTCAAAATAGACTATTTGGATTTGGAGGATCCAAAATATAAAAAATATTGTATATATTATTTAGGCTTACTCTAAAAATAAACGTGGTTCTAGCGGAAATGACCGATTACTGTACGTGTGTACATTAGTTTTAATTTTGTCCATGTTAAAAATTACACAAGTACACTACATAATATACCTAAAATATTTTAAAAATTTTAAAAATGTGAGTGAAAAACCCAGATAACCATTAAAAACGTGAATTACATTAAGGATAAATAATTAGTAACTACTTGCATGACAATAATATCATAGTTAATAGTAAATATTTAAGCGAATCAAAATTATTTCGTATTTGATTAAAACATAAGAATAGTTAAATTTCAAACTTACCTGGTATCAACTGGAAAATTGAATTCACTCTCTTGTACATGGTAACTTCAAAAACACAGTCTGATCAGCACTGCTTGTCTTCATAGGCTACTATACAGAGAAGTAGTGATCTAATGAAAGATAACACAGGCAAACTGGCAACGCCGAAATAAGTAGCTAAATACCGCGAAAACTCCTGCAACGCCATGGGACCACAAATGAC
Organism: Callitettix versicolor; assembly: GCA_022606455.1. NCBI lineage: Eukaryota > Metazoa > Arthropoda > Insecta > Hemiptera > Cercopidae > Callitettix > Callitettix versicolor. Next base: position 30,399,510 of record CM040186.1, read on the forward strand.
AGTGTTTTGATACCCCTAATGTGGTCCAGATTTGTAGTCCTTGTGGACCACAATGACAGGTAAAATGATACTCGCTAGGACCACAATCATGGAGGTAGAACTATATATATATATATATATATATATATATATATATATATATATATATATATATATATAATTATATATATATATATATATATATATATATATATATATATATATATATATATATATATATAGTGTGTATATATGGCAACTACTGTCATAGATGATAAAGTTATGTATCATGTCAACCTGACCAATATAATTCTTTCGCTGACAACTGTTGCATTCTGTTGGCTTTAAAATGCTATTTACATTATTGATAGAGTGTGTCTAATAGCCAGAAATTCAACAAATAGAATAGTGTTACCAGCAATCTGAAAACTAGGTTATGTTAAACTATGTGTATACAGTAATAAAAATGGCTGGTTTGTTGTAGTTTTCTTCGGGATCCGATATTTCTTCTTGTTATGTGGACAAGTCACAGAATTTATGTAA
>CM040186.1:30400131-30465131 GCA_022606455.1 Callitettix versicolor
TTTTTGTGTGTTTCGTGTTTTATTTTAGTATTTTTTACCATGTTTCTATTCCATTGACCAAGATTCCAAAAAGTCTATTGTAAATTTGGATTATAACGCTACAAAATGTGGCGTTGATACTGTCGATCAAATGTGTGCCAGTTACTCGACATCTCGAAGCATGAGACCTTGGACAATGGCCCTTTTTTATTGGCATTTAGACATTGCCAGAATAAATGCAAATATAATTTACAAATTCAACCATTTGGATTACAGTGAGCGAAGACGCAATTTTTTGAAAAAATTAGCACTCAGTTTCATGAGTGGACACTTGAAGCTAGAGCGACAATCTTAACTCTTCCAAAATCTTCCAAAATATCTTCAAGTTTTTTTTTGGCAAATACAAGTTATTGGAAAATCAACAGGCTCAAGTACCAACAAGTAGACCTATTTGTCACATTTGTGGACCACAGAAAAATAACAGAACCAAAATTGTCTGTAAAGAATGTTTTAAGAATCACAGCCAGATGACTGCTGTTTGCATGAATCTGAAGCAATAGACGTTGATTCAGATTAAATTTGTAAATATTAATTTTAAAATTTGTGTTTATAAATTTAGTTTTTTGATAAGTGTGACCACTAAGAATTCCGTAATATTTTCATGTTTCTAGTATAAAATGAAATCCTTTTTCAGACAAGTGTTTGTATTCATGAACACGTTAAGTGTTTTTTTTTTGTGTTTAACATCTGACTATTGTGCACACTTGGTCTAATGCAGACGATGGGATAATATATAGCGTATGAGAATTCCAAGCCCTGGCTGGGAATCGAACCCAGATCCTCGGTGTGAAAGCCTAGTACGCTATCAACTAGGCCACCGTGTGGCTATGTTGTATTCATAGTCAATGTTGCAAATTTTAAATCTTTTTTAAATAAATATAACTATTAAAAAACTGAAAATTAAAATAAATCAATTATAGACAAAGTATAATAAAAAAAATAATGCAGTGGGTCCACTTAAAATTAGTTTACATGGGTACAAAAGTGGAATTAGGCATTGCGGCCAAATTGCTGTGGCGCCCCCCAGCGAAGGATTAAATTAAAGAGTTTTGAAACACACTGAATAAACACTTTCACAGACATTAAACTACTTTAATATATAAGGCTGTTGCACATTATTTTTGCCTGAATAATTTGTACACAAGGATTGGTTAATCTTTGTGATGGAATGCCAGGTACCGGAATTCTAGATTGTACGAGGGCTATTTTTTTTTCAAGGTCCAATCGGTCGCGAAATAAAAACTCCCGTAAAATTTTGATGAACCTGTGCGCAGATGTGTTGCGCAGCGTCTCTAGTATGGCTGTCAATCGCGTCGCGTCACTTCCGTTTAGTTGTGTTCACGTAGGTAGGATGTAAACATGTCTGCAACAATAGGATCTCCTGCCAAGTGTGAAGTTCGTGCGGTAATTCGATTTCTTCAGGCTGAGGGGTGTAATGCAGCCGAAATTCATCGACGAATAAATACTGTGTACGGTGAAACTTCAATGAGTGACAGCAAAGTGCGACAATGGTGCAGAAACTTTAAAGCAGGACGTACAGATGCAGGCGGTCAGGGAAGGAAGTCAGTGTCAACCAATGATATCGTTCAGCGAGTGGATGACGCAATTCGAGAAAATCGTCGGTTCACAATTTCTGAAATTTCAATGTCAGCTCTCTACCCCATTGTGAGCGAGAAACTTCAGTACCACAAACTGCGCGAGATAGGTTCCCAAGATGCTGTCCGACCATCACAAAACACAGAGAATGGAAGCCTCCCTAACTTTTCTCCAGCGTTACCACAATGAAGGAGAAACTTTCTTGAACAAAATTGTCACAGGGGATGAGACATGGGTCCATTACGAAACTGAAGAAACAAAAGAACAATCCAAACAATGGATGCATTCTCACTCTCCCAGTAAACCAAAGAAGTTCAAGCGAACCTTCTCCAACAGAAAGTGCATGGCTACTGTGTTCTGGGACCGAAATGGAGTTCTCTTGGTGGAATTTATGGAACGTGGCTCAACCATTACAGCAGCCTCATATAGCGTGACTCTTCAATGTCTACAAAGGGCAATTCAGAGTAAGCGGAGAGGAATGTTGTCATCAGGCATTATCCTTCTCCACGATAATGCTCGGCCACACACTGCAGCTTCAACAAAGACGCTCCTACAGTCTTTTCAATGGGAAGTGTTTGGTCATCCACCATACCTTGGCTCCATCTGATTTTTACCTGTTTGCTCACATGAAACGCTGGTTAGGAGGACAACATTTTGGCACAGACATTGAGCTGCAGACCAGCATACAAACATGGCTGAAAACACAGGCGGCTACATTCTACAAAGAGGGTATTGGGAAGTTGGTAGCACGCTACGATAAATGTCTAAATCTGAGTGGCGACTATGTAGAAAAATAGCGTAATTATGTAAGTACTTGTTACAAATAAATAATTTTTGATTTTTACTGTGGTTTTTATTTTGCGACCGATGAAATGTAAATTTCATTTCTTTTTTAAGAGTTATAAATGGACCAGCATATTGATAAATCCCAGAAACAAGTCAACATATTGCCAATATTATTATAAAATCCAGAAATACCTTTTTTCAAAACTGGGTTTGTTTTCCTAAAGATTTTTCTGGCCAATTGTGTGAAATTAGAGTGGAGAAGATGAAAATTTAACTCTGGAGAGGTCTGGCAGCTCTGCCCCTCACTAAACATTATGTTTTTTGAGTGAGATGTGTGTTACTACAAATATGCCTGCAAAATCATTGGTTTTGCCTTCAAACCCCAAAAACAAGACTACGTATTATAGTAAAATGCCTTTACAAGTGTCTGCAGCTTAACATGCCAAGTAAGGCATGTAATGAGTACACCTAAATATGGCTGTGTTCCTCATTTTAGTGCCATGCCTCAAACTTAGTAAATTATAGGAAGAAAAGTTATAGCAATTGATTCTACTTGTGATAATGAACCATAAGAAAAGGAATGGATGATTGGTTCCTCAAAAAATAGGTTCTTAGATTTTTTTTTAACGTCCGAATATTGTGCAAAGGAGCTAATGCAAACGATGGGATGGATTTATAGCATATGAAAATGCCAAGCACTGGCCGGGAATCGAACCCGGGTCCTCGGGGTGAAAGCCTAGTAAGCTATCAACTAGGCCACCCAGGCGGCTATAGGTTCTTAGATATTAACTTATAGAGAGAATTAAGAGAAAACAATCCAGACAATTTCAAAAACTATCTATGAATGGTGAGATGTTCACATAACGATATAAAGAGTTTGGCCACACATTGAAAGATGTGATGTATGGTCACGAGAAAAGCTGTCAGAATTGAGCAGAGATTGATAACCATGTTGAAGTACTTGGCAGGTCTATAAGGCAATTTTTTCCAAAATCCCCTTAAGCCCTTGGCAAAATTATCAGATATTTGCATAATTACATTGAAGGATGAAAACCTAAATAAATGATATTTTTTATATAATATACGTAGACGTAATTACAGTATGTAATTACACACATATTTTTTTTCGTTGGAATATTCATTGCTGCAAGTATTATACTGTCTCCATTTTTGTAGATCACTTATGTTAAAAGTGACATCAGCTGTTTGGTACTTTTACTGTCGGAAGTGGAGTTGGAGTAGATGTACCAACGTAATTAGCCTATATGGATTGCGAAGTTTCATGTTTTCTTGTAGTTTATTTTAACTGTAACTGAAATAAAACAATTATCTATGGTTCAATTAACTTCAGTAAGAAATTCACTGATATGAAAGTGTTTGAATTAGCCATGATTCCAAGTAATGTGAATAATATCAATATAAAACACTGAAAGAGATCTATCGACAAGTTACTCATGCACAACTGCTTGACAGAAGCTCACACATGTGAATCCAGCCAAAATTTTTAACTAGTCTTGTAAATTTTCATCCAGCTTTAAGGTAAATTAGATTGATGTAAAAGTTACTAAAAATTGTTTTAACAAAAACTGGGATAAGGGTAGTTCAGAAACTAAAAATGTTTTAAGTGCAAAACTTACTGGTTCCCAAATAACACCTAGTGACTAACTGACCTAGTCAGCAAACTACTTTGGACATCTTGGAAGTGTGTGTTAAAATGATTTATCTCCCATGAAATTCATTGTGTAATTTCTTTAGTGAATATATAAACTGTTCACTATTAAAATTCAAATGCTAAATAAAAAAATGTATAGTAACATTTTGAATTAATCTTTCGTTCACAATTTGCATAAAATACCAGTCAATAGAATTATATAAACGCCTAAGAGAAAAAAGCTATGGAATCTTGAAGAAATAAAGTTGAATTAGCCTTCCAACTTACCAAGGACACATACAACAAGAAGTCCTTCTCCTGGAATACAAAGATTAGGCATTATCATACGGTAATTAAACCAGAAGCCTTATATGCAGCTGAAACAATCTCTCACAACCCAGGGCCCACTTGAAAGGGGCCCTAAGATCAAAGAAAGAAAGAAATTACGAAAAATCTTAGGCCCCAAATTCCGTAACAACCAATTACTCCACATCAGTAATGAAACTCTTTAGCAAAAAACTGAAACACTATCAGACACAATAAGAAAAAGGAGAATTGATTTTTATGGGCACATCCTCCGAATGGACAAAAATAGATTAACGAAAAAAATATTTGACTACTTTCGCAATAGAAGAGCCAAACCACTTTGGTTTAGAGAAACAGAGAAAGACATAACAGAACTACAAATCACTGACACTATGTTCATGGACAGAACAGCCAAAACAATAACCAAGGATAAGAAGCAACGGTTCCAAGGCAAAGTCAAATCCAAGTGAATGATTCAAATCTCTGACGAAGAAAGAAAAGCAAGATCACAACAAATGAAGCCATACTGGGCTACGAGGAAGGCACAGAACATTAAAAAGTGATTGATTTAGTGTACCCCAAAGTCGGGTGGAACAAATAAAGAGAGAGAATTATATAAATTTCAGTAGCATACCTCCAGAAAAATCATTTATCTGCTTTCAGTAAGTATTGAGTGTAAGTCAAAATTTTGTTTCGTTTGAACTAGTAGTCTACTTGAATGAAACATTTTTTATTTTCTGGATGATCCTCGATAATAAAGTTAAAGATCAGAACTTATGTAACACTGACTAGTATCCTACATAAAGTCAGACCAGGTTATAGACTTTGCTCTTAGTGATGCACGATATGCACAATACTAACAGAATCTTTTGATTATAAAAATCATTTAAATAAGTCAACTAAGGACTTCTTGTTGACTGTTATTTCAAGACGTGTAATTCGTCTTTAATACGAATTAGTAACAGAACAAAACTAAGAAGTCGAGTTGTACTGTTTTCTAACAAGTCTAACGACAACCGAGTCATTATGAAAAAACGAACACTTACGAAAGACGAACATTCATTTACAGCAGTGTTGATAATTGTGTGTTGCCATAACAAATCGGCTGTTATCCGTGAAATAGAAACATTTTCATTGTGAATATTTAATTTACATAGGTAATTATTTTCAGATAAATATTTCATTTAAAAGTTTTAAAATCCGGCTTCGAAGAGTTCCAACTTTTATCCTACTATATTTAATAGATTAAAAATTTCAGGTTTCCAAGTGCAATTGATTTGACTGTATATCGCACCAATTTAATTTCCTTTTTTTAAATTTAATTACTTTTATTCGTAATTAAGTATTTTTTTCTGAAAATTATTCTTTTAAAATTTAATTTACTATTGATTTATCTCATAGCACTATATTAATTTTTGTTATCAAATATTTCTTTTCATTTATTGTATGTCATTATAAACTTTGTAATGTAGCGCATTAACAACCAATTTGAAAAGACCTTTGTTGTGTTTTTATTGTACTTTTTTTTTACAATAACACATTATTTTAACTTGTTTCTCCTTAAATTGAAGTTCGTAATTTTAAATTTTAATTGATTTTAATGATAAAACATAACTCAATCACAATTCAACTATGTACAATTGAATACAGGTAATTTAAATTGTTTTAATTTTTAAATTTAATGTAGTGCACTTTTTTGTAATTTCCCGTATGTTTTGCAATTAGCATACATGGTTTCTCTTAGCCATGTACATATATATTCGGGAATTGATTATAAGCGTTAAGCGAAGTTGTACTGTAGATTTCTTGATTCAAGTTGGCAGTACAGAATCACAGATCATAGATCACAGTCTATAAAATCATCTTTTTTTTTCTACATTCTTTTTCCTTACTGTTATTGTATTGCGATCGGTGATTGGTTGTAACCACTTCTCAAAGCTTAACACGTTTTAGGCTGTACTTCTACCACGAGAGTTCCAAGATGGCAAAGAAGAAAGAAATTGATTCGTCGACACAAAATAGTGAAAACAATCAATCTTCTAAATATGAAATTAATGATGATGATGAAGAACCAGATTTTAGTGATCCTGAGGATTATGTAGACACCATAAAAGATGAGGGTAAGCTGTAATTTTATTAGCATAATAGTCTACATATGTGGTAAGAAAATAGATAATCACCTATTCATATTGATATAAAAATGCAATGGGGTAGACAATCAATGTCTAAAGTTTATAGTGTGCGTATGCCACTATTTAGCCTAGAAATCAATTAAAGCAGTATTTCCAAATATATTTATTTATATAGCCTAAATAATTTAGGTTAGTACTTAAGAAAGTACTTAGGTAAAATTGTACACTTTAAATTTAATTTGCTATTAACTTTCTAAAAAAATTTGATAAAGCAGCAGGCCAGCTGGCTAAGCAAAAACTTTTTTGAGCTATGTATATTTGACTTGCTGTTACCTGTTGCTGCTTTGCCTGCAATTATAATGTAGACATTAAATTTTATAGTAGATTTTCAAAATCAGAATAGGTCATTTCAATATATTTCTATATACAAAATTATATGATTTATGGTTTTCGGCCAAGACATATAAATTTTTGCTACTCGATACTCTAAAAAAGGGTCCTGTCATATTTTAATAAAATACAGTATTATGAAAAAGTCACTTATTATAGAATTAAACTGGAATAGTATTGTGTTTATCTCAGATACCTAAAGCGTATTTACACCAAATTTAATCTCATTTGGTCCAGTAGTTAAAGTGTGATTGAATAAGAAACAAAAACACGAAAATAAACTTTCAGAAATATAATATGATTAGCTGCTACCCGTCACGGTTTCACCCGCAATCATAATATACATTAAAGATCACGCATCACCGTGTTAGGACAAACAACCGTGTCAGTTAGGTTATGGTAAATTTCTTTTTTAAAATAAAGATTTTTTAACGCATCACCGTGTTAGTTAAGTTATGGAGTAATCTTTAAAAAAAATTAAGGTTTTTTTCCTGCATCACCGTATTAGGCCCAATAACCGTGTCAGTTAGGTTTGGAGTACTCTTTTAAAAAAAAATAAATAAAGGTTTTTTTAATGCATCACTGTGTTAGGCCTAACAACCATGTTAATTAGCTTATGGAGTATTTTTTTTAAAAATATTGTTTTTTTCACGCATCACCATGTTAGGTATAACAACCGTTTCAGTGAAGCTTTTGAGTACTCTTTAAAAAAAATTGTTTTTTTTCACTCATCACCGTGATAGGCCCAACAACCGTGTCAGTTAGGAATGTAGTATTCTTTAAAAAAATATAAAGATTTTTCATGCATCACCGTGTTAGGCCTAACAACCGGGTTAGTTAAGTTTGGAGTATTCTTTAAAAAAAATAAAGGTTTTTTTCACACATCACGGTGATAGGCCCAACATCCGTGTCAGTTAGGTTATGAAGTAATCTTTAAAAAAATATAGAAGGTTTTTTTACGCATAACAACTGTCTCAGTTAGGATACGTCGTATTCTTTAAAAAAATATAAAGGTTTTTTCACACATCACCGTGTTAGGCCTAACAACCGTGTCTGTTAGTATATGTAGTAGTCTTTAAAAAAATATAAAGGTTTTTTTATGCACCACCCTGTCAGTTAGGATATGTAGTATTCTTTAAAAAAATATAAAGGCTTTTTCATGCATCACCGTGTTAGGCCTAACAACCATGTTAGTTAGCTTATGGAGTATTCTTTAAAAAAAAATATAAAATTTTTTTCACGCCGTTAGGCCTAACAACCGTGTCAGTCAAGGTTTTGAGTACTCTTTAAAAAAAATAAAGTTTTTTTTTCACATCACCGTGATAGGCCCAACAACCGTGTCAGTTAGGATATGTAGTACTGTTTAAAAAAATATAAAGGTTTTTCACGTATCACCGTGTTAGGCCTAACAACCGTGTCAGTTAGGATATGCAGTATTCTTTAAAAAAATATAAAGGTTTTTTCACGCATCACCGAGATAGGCCCAACAACCGTGTCAGGATATGTAGTAGCCTATTCTTTAAAAAAATATAAAGGCTTTTTCACACATCACCGTGTTAGTTAAGTTATGGAGTACTCTTTAAAAAAAATATAAAGGTTTTTTTATGCATCACCCTATTAGGGCCAACAACCATGTCAGTTAGGTTATGAGTACTCTTTTAAAAAAATAAATAAAGGTGTTTTTAATGGATCACTGTGTTAGGCCTAATAACCATGTTAGCTTATGTAGTATTCTTTAAAAAAAAATATAAAATTTTTTTCACACATCACCGTGATAGGCCCAACAACTGTGTCAGTTAGGATATGTAGCCTAGTATTCTTTAAAAAAATATAGCTAAAGGTTTTTTCACGCATCACCGTGTTAGGCCTAATAACTGTGTCAGTAGGTTATGCAGTATTCTTTTAAAAAATGGTTTTCTTATTACCCAAAACCCGTGTTAGACATATTTTTATTGTTTTACCGATCTACAACACGTTATCGATTTTCGCCGGTAGCAATTTTGAGGTAATGTTTTTCACTGTTATTTTCGATTTTTATCGTACTTCTCGTGCTTTCATATTTTAGATTCTTGCTTTTGAGCACATAATAAAGCATTTTAGTAACAAAAATATCGAAAAATCCAGGATATGCTACACTGCATATTTACCATTTTTTCATATAATGTAATTACACAAATATTGGCACAGTAATATTAGTAATTCATTACAAATATACAGTAATTGTAATATTACAAATTACAATTGGCACGCTGCGTAGGGATTTTTTTACATTCAATATTAAAATTCAACACAAAGTAACAAATTAGTCAGTTTTGAAAAAAATTTCAACTAAAATAATTGAAAATGTCACATTAAAAGCAATAATTTTGCAATAAATAAAACACAGATTAAGATTTGTAAAATTGGATTAGATCTATGTCCATCTCTAGTGCCTAAATATCATGTCCAGTAAACAGTATTTAAACCTAACTACAGTTAACACATATTACAAAACTAAATACTAATAATTATTTTGGGCTGGGTAAGTAATATAATGACATTTTTTAAAACGGGAATAGGCCTATGTTAATCTCAGATACTTAAACCATATTCATACCAAATTTCATTTCAATTGGACCAGTGGTTAAAGCGTGATTGAATAACAAACAAACAAACACACAAACTTTCAAAAATATAATATGAATAAGATAAGATAGCTTGTTGCCAATTATTGGGTCGGAGAACTAAGAAATAGGTATGGGTAATAGTCTAGATTACTCTGACAATGATATCTGACCATTTTTGTTTTTCTAGAAAACATACAATTTCGTGATAAAAATGCATTAGGAGCTGGTGATTTTTAACAGTGGAATTTTCCATTATCACAAAAATTGTTTGTGATTAAATAGCCTATTCATCATTTTACCAAAAAAGTAAAGTTTAATAGGCTAGTCTGTTTACCATATTTTATTAAAAGTACACATCATAAAACATTCATTATATTACTTCACTTTTCTAAAACTATTACTTTCAATATAAACGATTTTTCAACTTTTTTGTAAAGAAGTAAGATTTATGTCCACTGTGAAGGAATGCAGAATCAAATTCATTCCTTTGTTGTTGCACATTAATCAGTAATTTAGGCCACTTCAGTAATATGTATTTGTGTAGTGTAGTTTTTTCAAATAATAATTTTTGAATATTTTTTTCTTTCATTATATACCTTATTTGAAAAACTGCAGTTTTGGTTCTCACAGCATTTTCAATCAATTTTGCACTGAAACTATAGTATGCCCAATAGTAATAATCCAATATAAAAGTGTGGAACAATGGAAGTTAGAAAAAACAAGGAAAAAAGGACAAACATAACATCAAATTGACTAGCTTGCAAAAGTAGTAATGTTTTAGTATTTCGTAATATCAAAATTTAATAATGTTTTTCATCACAAAAACGATTAATTAAATTTGTGTTGCTGACGAAATATATTTTCTATTTATTTATTTATTTTTTGTAAGCAACCTAACATAGTTTAAAAACCTAATTAACAAGGTATTGTGACAAAATATTGCCTTTTTTTGTGACATACATAAACATGCCGGTTGCAATAAAATGTTAATGTTTATTACTCATATGAGCAGTACCTTGGTGTAGTAATCTAGCATGCATTATGCAAAGTAAACAGCAATTATGTCATTTTTACACTAGAATGCTTCATGTACCCATTGTTAATAATCTGTAATATAAAAGTGCAGAAGTAATGGGAAGTTATAAAAAAGTGAAAGTGAAAGTGATCAACATAACCTGAAAATGTTAAAACATGTGAAAGTGGGAAACATGTTTTTAATGGTGAAAATGATAAAATGCATGTTAATATTACTAAATGCGTGTTATAAATAATGAATAATAACAATCTTATTATTGATTACTAATAATCACATTAATAATCTGGTACTATATATATAATACTGAACACTAAAACATATATTTTTTTTTTAAATAATCTAACTTGACTCCTGTTAAATGTTTTACCTAACGACTCGGCTATGAGTTATTTATTAAGGTGTTCGTTCTTAATAATGAAAAGAATATTTTTTTCTTAAAAAAAAGAACTTGATAACCTAACGATTCGGGTGTTAGGTATTTAATTCAGTTGTTATGTATATGACCAGTATTTCTTAAAAAGTACTAACCTTTATAAGTACTGTCATTTTAACAGATATAAATCTGCAGTTGACTTTGTAAAAACGATTAGTTCTCTGCTTATAATTGTAATATTTGTTTGAAATGAAATTCTGTTAAATATCTCATGAAGTGGTTTTTTTAATGTCGTCGTGGGATTGTGTGTCGAACTTACAATAGCATCTTCTGATTGTATTTGTTTGATACAAGTCGAAAAGTTCACAAATAAAGGCAGCAATTTTTTTTATTATGTTTATACAAAAGAAGTATCAAGGTAATAAATGATTTATTATAACCTGATAATGCATATGAGTAGTATCTGGTAGTAAATTTATCGTGCAAAGTAAAAATACAAATAAATTCATGCAAACATAACTTACGAAAGTCAGAAATACACTTTAGTAAAACTAGTTAAAATTTAGAAGCACCAATTAAAACTTAAAGGTATTTACACTCTACACTTTTATAAAAGTAATGATTTTTAAATAGGCTATTTTTTCTTTTATTATATACTTTGTAATTTAATGAAGATATATTCAAACGTGGAAGATTAATTTTTTTATGATAGGTTACGATTTTATTCAATTTTTAATAGAACTATTTTGTGATATCATGGCCATCTATATAGCATAGCATAGAGATTTTAAAAAGTGTGCATGACTTCATAAGCTGATGACAGTGGCTGTTTTATATGTGCCATAACTATAAATTGTAAAATTAGTAACTTTGACACAATAGTATTGGTTAGGTTATTAAGTAATATTTGTTTTTTGATTGTTTGATTATTATTACTGTTTAATTTTTTTTTTTTTTTTTTTTTTTTTTTTTTTTTTAACATCCGACTATTTTGCACACTTGGGCTAATGCAGACGACTTAAATACTTAAATTACTGTTTAAATAACATAGGCATCAAATAAAGCATTTTTACTAAAAAAAGGTAAGTAACCTACACATAATAGTAAAGGTTTAGGTTATGGAGGTTTTTTGTTTGTTGTTCTTTTTTTTATTAAGCATAATAATAATGATTAGGTTATGAAGATATATTTTATTTTTAATTTTTTTCACTTTTATATTTTGTATTATTACATATGGGTATTTTACAAAAATAAAGTATTTTGGCAGGAATAATATAAACATATTCAAATGTCTAGATAATGCATATTTATCAAACTTAAATGTGGATGTGAGTTGGCAAACAGAGTGTGATCTGCAAGAGGCAGTTCAGTAGTTTTAATAAATATTTAGTAGGATAGGCTTACCCAAAATTTCACTTTTATTGTATTGTCTATACATCACTATTGTTAAAGTTGTTTAAATTTTATTAAATTTATTAAACTTTTTTCAAAAAATTAAATTTAAACTTTTTTTTTCATCTCAGTGTTTATTAATGTTTCTTTGCAATGGTCATCTTGTTCCTCAGTTTATCATTAATTCGTACCTTTCTTGTACTTGAACTACAACCGTAACTTAGTAAACAAAGTTAATTGGGTGGAATGTAGATTTGTAGGCTTTAGACCTATTTTTGTATAGATTAGTTCAATAATAAAAATAAATTTTATCAAAAAAAAACTATAATTTTACAAAAAGAAGCAACTTTCATTGTGTCTCTCTATCTAAAACAATTGTCATTATCTAATAATTGTTTAATTTTATTTTGGAAGTATACATTATTCTGAATATAATTTTTTTGGTAAGTCAAAAATTGTCGCCCTTGGAATTTTTTTAAAGTTGTATGGAATGTGTTTTTTGAAAAAAATGTTTTTAATAAGATAATGGTTTAGAAAATTTTCTTCGCATAAAATATTAATTTTACTTCAGATAAAATGTAAAATTTCCTACTGAATAGTATAAATATTGGCATATTTGTAAGACAATTTTATTTCTTTGAATCTACCCTATAAAGATAATTTATTTTTATTTTGTTTTCCTTGACAACTGTTTGTCAAGTATTAACTATAAAAATAACAAAAGAATTTTGTAGTTTTTTTCTCAAACCAAATTTAGGATAGGCCTAACGTTATACACATTTTTATTTTCAAAATGGGAGAGGTTTAAAGTAAATGTAAAACAATAAACTAGGTTTTGCATTCTTTAAAATTTTTATTTTCAGATTTGAATGTACCAAAACCTAAAGAAGATGATGGTCTTGAATCGATCATTGTGGTAGATGGAATTCCTCAAGTAGAGGCTTCTAGGTTTGACAAGCTGCATAATGTCATTACTAAAATTTATTCTAAATTTGGAGCGATAGTGAACGAGTATTATCCAAAAAATGAGCAAGGATATACAAAAGGGTAAGTTTTTTTTGTAGAGGCTCTGTGGCCCCCCCCACATTAGCTTAAAATTTTTTTTTGAAAAAGTTTATCATATAACTTACTAAAATATATTGTAAGCAACACACTTACATTCTCGAAAATCCTGTGAATTTGAGAGACCTGATTTCTCAAAATCAGTTTGACAATTTAACATTAATTTATTTCTTTTGTTAAGTGTAGGTACTTGAATTTTTTTACCATAACTTTTATTTTAGTTTGCAGGCTAACTGAAGTAATGACTAGTCATTCGTGATTAAAATTTAAGCAACACCATTTATAGCTTTCATGCATTTTTTGCAATCAAGATCAGATGGGTTGTTTAAATCACCTTGATAATTATTTTGTAAAGTCTAGAGTTGATCGAAACGTTTTTTTTTTTTTTTTTTTATTTAATTTGTATCTGTTTGTCTAAAAGCATTGTCTATATTAAGTATAGACAAAATTATTTCTTGATTTTAATTAATAAATTAATTCTTGATTTATTAGTACAGTATACATAGAGTAAGTTAAATAAATTTCTGATTTTTAATTAAATTCATTATGATTATCTTCCCTATATAGTAGTCAGTGATCAAATTTTTTTCTAATTATATATAGTATTTTTTATAGTTTGGTAAATATTTGTGTGTTCTTGCAGAGTGGCTCTTACTGAGAAGTTGCGCTTGAAATAGGCTATTGTGAACATCTTATTGATTTTATTTGTTTGTTTAATATAATTTCTATTGTGTAAGTACTTTTTTCCTACTACATGTTCTATTAACTGGTGAGTCTTGAATCTTAAATTTTCCAGATTATAGGATATTTTTACCTTGTTAACTTCTTTGTTTATGTAAAAAATAATTGTTGAAAAGTAAAGTGGTTGTTTGCAGGTATGCTTTTTGGAGTCACATAAGCCCAGCCAATGCTCATGAAGCTTTACTCTCTGGGATTTACAAGCTGGACAAACAGCATACTATATTGGTCAATAGTTTTTCAGATTTTCAAAAGTAAGTTAAATCAGAAGTTAATTTTATAGAAATTATTTTTATTTTGTTTTCCAAAAAATGAAAGTCTCAAGGGGCATACCTAGGTCATTTGGATAACGAAACCATTAAATGAAATAATGATGATAAGTGGAATGGTGTAAAAAACGAAAAATGAATCTTGAAAAATTGATATGGAAAGAACAAAATTGTATATTGCCCAATTACTAATGGTTAATTATTTTTGGCTTGCGATTGTACAGTAAATTAAGGTACCACACAAAGGTCAACACAACTGTAGAGATTTGTCTAACAATTGTTCTCGTAGTTCACTGACGTTTGTTGGTGGATGATCACGGAAAATGTTTTTTTTTTAATAATGACGATCCCAAACAGAGGCATCAGGTGAGTGTAAAGGGTTACGTAAATTCGGTTCCCTCGTGCTCTCTAAAATTTCTGAAAACATAGAGTGTCTAATTCTGTGTGATTAATAACGGCTATATCTTGTTGGAAACACTATTTATAGCAATAAGATTTCTGTTACCAACTTCAAAATAATTTTTGCTAAAGTTAAGTAGTAGGGTCTACTTAAACAAGAACGTAAATATAACTTTTCAAGTATACTCACAAAAAAATCAGCTGATCAAGAATTTCTGTTTAAATTATCGTATTTACTGTTTACTGCACATAAGGTATTTATAGTATATACTGTTTTGTTTTAAAGTTTTTAATTCATTAGTAATTAAACAATTATTCTTATCAGAAGTAATAGATTAATTTCATTTTGATTTATTAGACCAGGGGTTCTCAACGTTCTAGGGCATGTTGTGCTCCTCCTCCCCGAAACATGTTTTTGAGATCATACCTGCCCATAGTGGCAGTTTAGGTGTGCAGTCTTAATGTTTCTCTTTCATGATGTGAGGCATTTTTTATGAAATATTTACTTTCACAATGTCCATGTATCAGTAATGTTTAGTAAATAATATAATTACTAACTACAACAATTAAACAAGTAGTAAGCAGTTACCGTTTACATAAATATTTACCAAAAGTAAATGTAATTTTCAGTTGCATTATATTAAAAATACACTTCCAGTTTTTATATTTATTATTTAGATTTAGAAGTATGTATATATTATTCATTGAATTCTGTTACAATGAAATTGTAACAACAACATTTTTAATAGCACCTGAGAGAGGGTTAACCAGGTTGAGAATCCTTGATTCCTAGTAAGAAGACAGTATCAGTTTTGCCAAAGTCTGAGGACAGTGGCCTGAATTTTTTCCTTCCTTAAAAAAATTCTAATCTGTGCAAAAGTTGGTGTTCTATATTATCTTGAAAAATGTAAAGGTTAGATTGTAATTTTTTTTCTTTTAATTCACAGGTATGCTGAAATTCCGGATACTTGGGAACCGCCTCAGGTACAGCCTTACAAGGATACCGGAGACTTGCAGCACTACCTACTCGATCCTGATGCTTATGATCAATATGCTGTTATGTCCTGCACTGGACATCATTCTGAAATTCACATGAAAGTTCAGCTTTGGCAGAACACTGTTCCAGAGCCTACTTTAATTGAACATAGAGATGTAAGTTCAATTTACTTACGTTACAAAAGCTTAAGTCTAATAATTTTTTATTGCATATATATATATATACATGTATTCTATCTCCGTTGAAGAATAATCAAATATTCAAACAAGCAGAATAAAATCTTGTCATCATTTTTATTCTATGTTTATTCTTTTTTTCATCTAAGTTGGGACAAAATTGTCTTGCTATAATTTTTTTGTTTAACATAATTTAAAATTTTGTAAGAAAACAATTACTCCTATCAAAATACAGTTTAATTTGACATTTAAAGTTCCAGTCAAACAACTCTATGTAGTAGAATGGACAAAGTTCACAATTTCCCCAGCCGACTTATGTCTTATTTAAATTTGTTATTTCTTATTTTTGATATTATTATATAGATCAGCTGTTTAGAAAATAGCTGGCTAAGAACACCAGTGGGACAGAGAGAAAAAATATGCAAGTAAGAGGTAAGTCCCTAATCTCTCATTACAACTCTCTCCTGTTACTTCACTGTTGCTGAGTATTAACAGTCTGTAGACTCAGATTGGCAGACTTTGTGTCACTGGACTGTTGGAGGGAGCTGGAGGGGAAATTCTGATGCAGGCTGTTCACTAAGTGGCTGAAATATAGTAATAGTTAGATTATGGAGGTTATTTTTTTTTTTTTTTTCATTTTTTGGGAATAAAATTGCTTATACAAGTTTTCAGATTAATTCATAAACATTTTCCAACATATAATGAATGACATCTAAATGTGACATAAGTTTAAGGTGGGGGGAAGGTCAGTGACTATGCCTGGACTTTGTCCACTAATCAGATAAACCCTGAATCATTGTGCCAAATTGTTCTGTGACTAAATTCTTCCTCAAACAATAACTGTTTAGACTTAGGCATGTAAAAATAAACAAACTTTTAACCTTTAGAATAATATGTGGCCCAGTAATGTAAACAAGAGCCTAATTATGATAACACTAGAAAGTAACAACCTAATGTTTGTAAATAGTTGGGTGATAGTTTTTTAAATACCACTGAAGAACATTCCACATAATTCAACCAATTAAAAAATAATTTTGAACCTTACACTTTTAGATTTTTGTGATTTTTTGGACATGTAGTTTTTGAGTTATTAGTTTCCAAAAATACGAAAATTGCACACATTACCATGTTTTGAACTCTCCTAATGGCTGTTGTGGTTCAAAAAGCATTAGATTTTGAATTCTGAAATTTGTATAATTTTTTATTTAGATTTGTATGTGCTTTAACCTGACATACAAGATTATATCACTAATAAAAATAAAATGTTTAAAGTAAAGGGATATAATAGGAATGAAAGTATCAAAAACATCCCTTTTAATTTAAAATTATATATATATATAGTGCACTATTTATGTACCTGCATGCAAAATTTTATTATGGAATGGCAATGAGAACCAAATAAAATATTTTAAATGCAGTTTATATAAAACAAGTATTTTAGAAAATTAAAAGGGATGTTTTTTGAGATTTTTACCATACCTAAAATGTTTCTGTGTGTTGAAAATTTTATTTTTGCTAGTGATATGGTCTTGTTGCACATCAGATCAATATACAAGTCTGCACATACAAGTCTGAAGAAAATGTTTGAAGTTTCAGCCTGTAACGGGTTAAAAATTAACCCTGTTACTAAAACGCACGGCTGGCCCTACGTAGCCTGAGAACAGGTAGCCAACCGTACAAAGGTCAGTTGACGAGTGTAGATAGGTACAGTGCAAAGGTCAGCTTGAGAGGGTATGACGCGCTTGTAGCCTAAGGCAAGAACGCAACGAATTTTGCAAGGGCTCCCATTAGCTACGCGAGGAAGAACCGCTCGATTCGAGCTCTGGGACCCGACTGACTAAGAACGGGTTTCTGCGCATGCGCGGCGCTCAACAGTATAAAAGGAGGCCGCTGTGGCTGCCAAGGGGCACTCGTTCGTCGACCGCCGACCATTCGATAACTTGGGGAGTCTTCCGCCGACCGCCCACGATAACGGGCAGTCTTTCGCCGACCGTGCAGTAACAAAAACGCATACCGGCAGGAAACAGGTAGCGTATACCGAGGTAAGCCTTAAATCATAGCAGCAGTTATAAATCTTAGAAATTGGGCATTCCGAATCCTTGGCGTATTTAGGATTCCGAGAGCTCGAGAATAGCGTAGAAATTGGGCATTCAGAATCCTTGGAGTATTTAGGATTCGAGAGCTCGAGAATAGCAACCACCTCGAAACCTAAAACTTCCTTACGCCGAGAATATTGAGCACCTAAAAACTTCCTTACGCTCGAGAATATTGAGCACCTAAAAACTTCCTTACGCCGAGAATATTGAGCACCTAAAACTTCCTTACGCTCGAGAATATTGAGCACCTAAAAACTTCCTTACGCTCGAGAATATTGAGCACCTAAAAACTTCCTTACGCCGAGAATATTGAGCACCTAAAAACTTCCTTACGCCGAGAATATTGAGCACCTAAAACTTCCTTACGCTCGAGAATATTGAGCACCTAAAAATTCCTTATGCTCGAGAATATTGAGCACCTAAAAGCTTCTTACGCTCGAGAATATTGAGCACCTAAAAACTTCCTTACGCTCGAGAATATTGAGCACCTAAAACTTCCTTACGCTCGAGAATATTGAGCACCTAAAAATTCCTTACGCCGAGAATATTGAGCACCTAAAAACTTCCTTACGCTCGAGAATATTGAGCACCTAAAAACTTCCTTACGCCGAGAATATTGAGCACCTAAAAACTTCCTTACGCTCGAGAATATTGAGCACCTAAAACTTCCTTACGCCGAGAATATTGAGCACCTAAAAACTTCCTTACGCCGAGAATATTGAGCACCTAAAACTTCTTCTTACGCTCGAGAATATTGAGCACCTAAAACTTCCTTACGCCGAGAAATATTGAGCACCTAAAACTTCCTTACGCCGAGAATATTGAGCACCTAAAAACTTCCTTACGCTCGAGAATATTGAGCACCTAAAAACTTCCTTACGCCGAGAATATTGAGCACCTAAAAACTTCCTTACGCCGAGAATATTGAGCACCTAAAAACTTCCTTACGCCGAGAATATTGAGCACCTAAAACTTCCTTACGCCGAGAATATTGAGCACCTAAAACTTCCTTACGCCGAGAATATTGAGCACCTAAATCCTTGCTCCCATAAATTTGCGCAGCTAATCAATATTCAAATTCAAAGCCCATTTTGGCGATGATGATTTAAACATGGGTGAGCAAAATCATGAAATACTGATTTTGTCGATGAGCCCAATTTATAACTGAGCCAAAACCATTACCTGCATTTGAACCCTGGCGAAACCTATGAATGCGGACGGCTATCCGGCGTTTAGTCGTAACGAAAATAAGCGTTACAATTTTGGCGCCCGAACAGGGACTTTGATTATAGAAACTCGAATTTACGAAAAATATAGTTATACTGGGACCTGAATAAAGTAAATCGAATTTACGAAAAATACCGTTATATTCGAATTGAATATAATAAACGTTAATAATTAAACTACCGTTATAATTGGCGCCCGAACTCGAAAAACAAATAAGCTATAGTTACAGTTTAAATAAATAGTATACGATGTTGTTCCCCGTTTCGTTTACTCGTGTTCTTCGTTTTTTCACGGTCACGTTTCACCTGATGGAAGGTGACGGCTTTAATAATGACATCCGAACTCAATCGGATAAGATTCCGCCTACAACTAATTCAGCAGTAGTTCCGAAGTTTACTGATAAAGACAATACGACTAGTTGGATATACTACTTAAAGAAATTTCAGCTACAAAAAGAGTTATCAAAATACGGCCTATCCCGTGAAGGTCGTATCGAAGATTTACGCGAAAGATTATCTGAGGCTATAAAGTCAGGAGAAGAGATGATCTCGCCGAATGCGCAGTAACAGCGCTCGTGGGAGGATGACGACGAAACCGCTCATGAAATTTCGAAGATAAAACTTCCGCCGTCAACGATTTAACAGAAGAAGAAATCGATGTACGAGAATTATTGGGATTACCCATAGATGCAGACGCTAAATTAGTCCGGTTGACTATCGCCGCTCTTAAAAGAGACTCTGAAGAAAGGCCTTCGCGTCTCCCCGAGAGAAACAGGATCCCTAAGGAGACGGTATGTACATACGGATCGGAAAAACTTACGGAAAACTCAGAATCGGATTCGGCCCAAATATGTGATCTTGTTAGAAAGTGGAATATTAAGTTCGATGGTAAAGGGGATGCCATATCATTCCTAGAAAGAATCAGAGAGTTACAAGAAGCTTACGGCATAGAATCTAAGCGTTTACTATATGCATTGCCGGAATTACTTACAGGAAATGCTTTACTCTGGTATCGAAATAACCGAGCGTTCTGGGAATCATTTAGAGATTTTATTGAAGATTTTGAGCGTCAATATTTGCCACTAAGATATCACCATAACTTAGAAGATGAAATAAGAAATCGCACACAAGGCAAAGACGAACCATTCCGCCATTTTGTGGTGGCCTTATCTACGTTAATGCGCAGGAGAGGTGGGTACTCACGAGAGGCCCAAGTTGAACGTATTTACTCGAATATGTTGCCGTCTTATAAAATGTACATTCGACGCAGAGATTTTGAAGGACTTTCCGAACTTTGTAGGTTAGCCGAGGAGTATGAAATTTTTCTCCGGGAGAGAAAAAATTATAGGCCTCCTCCAAGTCCGGCCGAAGCACTAATACAGGAAAAAGCGTACTATCCCCAAGGAAAGCGGTCTAAAGACTATCATATTAATGTTATAAATAGTTTAACGACTCGGTCGACAGAACCTGCAGAGAAAATCGGACGAAAACCACCCACTAGAACCATCGATGAGCCTCAGAGGCATCTACAGACGAGCAGGAGTACACGAAACTTTCCCGAGAGAATTATAGAGCGCCTAGATTATCTCCGACAATCGATTAACGAATTCTACGGACTTCAAGAAACACGAAAAGATTCTTGAAAAACCACCTTAACCGACCGTAAAACAATCGTTTGTTGGAATTGTGACCACGAAGGCCACATGTTTAGGGACTGTGCGAAGCCCAGAAAATTGAAATGTTTTTACTGCAAACGAGAAGGTATTCGAACCACCAGCTGCAACTGTTGGTCGGGAAATGATTCACGAGTTCGAATAAGGAAGGCACCTGAACCCGACATTCAAAATTTACGACCTCTAGGAGTGGAATGACTGGACAAGGGAGGTGAAGATTCGCTCTAATGGTACCAGACATGAAGCGCAGGATAACCGACCTGGTATGCGAAAATGACTTTTGAAAATAGAACAATCCCTGCCCTAAATAGAGCAGCAGATACTTTATCGCCTTACCAAAAGAACAATGGGACGGAAGTAGGCCTCATAGATGTGCCAATAGAACCTCAAGAAAGCTCAAAACTCCGAACGCTCACGAAAAGATGATCGAATCCCGTCACGTGGTAGTAAAACCCGTAAAACATGGTATGATCGCCAGTTTGATCGAGAAATGTAAACCCGAAAACCTTTTCTAATTACCTAACCCAAGAAGGGCAATTATTTGGTCATATCCCACCAAGAATGCAAAACCGAAGACAGACTCTTCATATAAGAGGAAGTTGCGTGTACCAGTGATCCAAAGGGACCAGGTTTTTCAAGAAAACCACTACACGGAAACATCCGGACACCGAGGAGTAAAGACGGAGTTCCTGGAACATCCTCTACCTGCCAAACGAAAATCACAACCAAGACGGAAGAAAATTGTTTTACCGGACGGACGGTTGGTACGAGTCAGTGTTAAAAAAAAACTAGGCCAAGGAGCATGTAAGGAAAATAAAACAAAGTTCAGCAGGGATAGGCAGTACCCTAATTCTTATCGACCTTAAAGTAAGTAAAGATAATAAAATTCGTTTGTAAAAAGGTTGTAAAGCAGATTATTTTGTACGTCAATTAAACTTTGTAAATAGTAACCAAAGTCAATATACAATGAACTTTGAACTAGCTTTGTTCAGAGGATAGACGTTTTTAGATGTACTTTCCTTTTGAGTTTATTCTTCATTTTTATTTGTGGTAGTAAGTAACTCCACTTCATTTTTACTACAGAAAGAAGTATTTTTGTTCAGTGAAATAAGTGAATTTTTTCTTTCTTCTTTTTTTCCACGAGGAAGTAAGAGGGGGATGTAACGGGTTAAAAATTAACCCTGTTACTAAAACGCACGGCTGGCCCTACGTAGCCTGAGAACAGGTAGCCAACCGTACAAAGGTCAGTTGACGAGTGTAGATAGGTACAGTGCAAAGGTCAGCTTGAGAGGGTATGACGCGCTTGTAGCCTAAGGCAAGAACGCAACGAATTTTGCAAGGGCTCCCATTAGCTACGCGAGGAAGAACCGCTCGATTCGAGCTCTGGGACCCGACTGACTAAGAACGGGTTTTCGCGCATGCGCGGCGCCAACAGTATAAAAGGAGGCCGCTGTGGCTGCCAAGGGGCACTCGTTAAATCGACCGCCGACCATTCGATAACTTGGGAGTCTTCCGCCGACCGCCACGATAACGGGCAGTCTTTCGCCGACCGTGCAGTAACAAAAACGCATACCGGCAGGAAACAGGTAGCGATACCGAGGTAAGCCTTAAATCATAGCAGCAGTTATAAATCTTAGAAATTGGGCATTCCGAATCCTTGGCGATTTAGGATTCCGAGAGCTCGAGAATAGCGTAGAAATTGGGCATTCCGAATCCTTGGAGTATTTAGATTCCGAGAGCTCGAGAATAGCAACCACCTCGAAACCTAAAAACTTCCTTACGCCGAGAATATTGAGCACCTAAAAACTTCCTTACGCTCGAGAATATTGAGCACCTAAAAACTTCCTTACGCTCGAGAATATTGAGCACCTAAAACTTCCTTACGCTCGAGAATATTGAGCACCTAAAAACTTCCTTACGAATATTGAGAGAATATTGAGCACCTAAAAACTTCCTTACGCTCGAGAATATTGAGCACCTAAAAACTTCCTTACGCTCGAGAATATTGAGCACCTAAAACTTCCTTACGCGAGAATATTGAGCACCTAAAAATTCCTTACGCTCGAGAATATTGAGCACCTAAAAGCTTCCTTACGCCGAGAATATTGAGCACCTAAAACTTTGAGCGCCGAAAATATTGAGCACCTAAAACTTCCTTACGCCGAGAATATTGAGCACCTAAAATTCCTTACGCTCGAGAATATTGAGCACCTAAAAACTTCCTTACGCCGAGAATATTGAGCACCTAAAACTTCCTTACGCCGAGAATATTGAGCACCTAAAACTTCCTTACGCTCGAGAATATTGAGCACCTAAAAACTTCCTTACGCCGAGAATATTGAGCACCTCGAGAAGAATATTGAGCACCTAAAAACTTCCTTACGCCGAGAATATTGAGCACCTAAAAACTTCCTTACGCCGAGAATATTGAGCACCTAAAACTTCCTTACGCCGAGAATATTGAGCACCTAAAAACTTCCTTACGCCGAGAATATTGAGCACCTAAAAACTTCCTTACGCCGAGAATATTGAGCACCTAAAAACTTCCTTACGCTCGAGAATATTGAGCACCTAAAACTTCCTTACGAGAATATTGAGCACCTAAAACTCCTTTACGCCGAGAATAGCCTTCTATCTAAGTCTAATGGTTTTGGAATTGACATCCATTAAAAGAGTTCAAAATATTTGTATGATTTTTGTATTTTTGAAAATAACTGAAAAAACTAAACATACGAAAAATTTAAAATTTAATATTTTGCTTATTATTGCTTAGAAGTATAAAAAACTAAAAATCAAGAAAATCTGTGATGGTGAGGTCCCGGACCATTGGTTGATTTGTTGCTGAATGACCCCTTATCAATAGTTGCAAATAACTTGTATTTGTAGAATAAACTCACTTTTTATTAAAACGTGTAGATTTAATATGTGTACCAGAAGCTGAAAGCTTTATGTAATTATAAATTTAGAAATATAAACTGACAGTAATGAATTCAAGGCTTCCATTATATTTGCTAAACAGTTAATAGAAGTGTTAGTCTTCAAAAATGATAAGTTTTTTTATTTTTTTTGTAGTTTTTATTTTTTTTTATTTTCAAGATAACAAAATTCATGGCTTATTTATTCCAGTTTTCCTGACACACTGTCTTACATAGACATGAAAAACATGCACTTAAAAAATCCATTTACTGGTGATACTTTTAATATGGCTATCCCCCCAACACCTGCAGTATAATAGAGTTGTTTAATACATTAGGGACTCGATTACCTGAACTTGATGGGGAAAGGCCCTTCAAAATTTCTGATAAGCAGGAATGCTATAAAACGTTATTTTTGGTATGGCTGGAAACATCAGATAACGTTATCATGAGCTGCCTCTTAGTGTCGTCAATGTTTGAACTGGGTAAGCTGTGTCGAGAACACTCTGTAGTCTCGATATTAATACGCAGTACGGAACCTCTATCTTATTACACAGGTTGATCTCTAACTTATAGTCATTTCCTTCAAAGGAAATGCAAACCTCGATGTTAATAAATCTAAGTTATTACACCGTCTCGATACAAAGATAATATTTATTTAACAATATTAAGAATGAAAATAAAATAAAATAATACATAACATGATATACTGTTTTTAATTAAATTGCTTCTAAAAAAATAAAATTATAATAGTCTTGTTTTTATAAACAAGTCTGATAAAAAATGTCTGACCACATTTGTGCCTCACGTTCAAGTTCATAAGCATCTTTATTTTTATCGTAAAACAAATTGTCAAAACATATGTTGAAACATATATGATTAGTTGACCCGATGTAACTGTAGTGGTATCAGTCAGTTATAGCTGTTAAAAATGATTACTTTTATTCTAAAGTTTTTTTAAAAATGTTTAATAAACTTACTGTTTATAATTATTTTTAAAAAAATCTGGTAATGTCAAAAAAAACTTTTGTTCTACTGAAACGAAATGAATAAAACCATTTATCTGACAGCTCCAAATCAAAACTAAATAATCTTGTTATAATTTTAAAAAATGTGGTTAAATTTAACACTGAAAAAAGTAGCTGAATGATGTCAAATAAAACTTTCGTTCTACTGAAACAGAATGAATGAAACTTCATTTATCTGATGGCTTCTGCATAATACTAACAATTGAATGTGTTATATATTTTTTGTTTAAAATTATTCTTGAAAAACCACTTAAAATATTATTTTAAAACATAGCTAAATGATGTCAAGTAAAAATTTTGCTCTACTGAAATAGAATGTGTGAAACTTTACATATCTTATAGCCCATCATAATATTAACAACACAATTTGTTTTACGTTTATAAATAGTAGCTAAATTTAATATTATTTAGGAAAAAACCAGCTGAATGATGTTAAATAAAACTTTCGTTCTACTGAAACACAGTGAATGAAACATAATTTTTCTGACAGCTGAATCATAACATTAACGTTTGTTACATCTCTGAAAGTTATTGTTAAAAAGTAAAAAAATGTATGTAAAGAATATGTATAAACAGCTGAATGATGTTAAATAAAACTTTCGTTCTGCTGAAACAGAATGAATGAAACTTTTTTTATCTGACAGCTCCATTGCAATATTTTGTTATATATTTAAAAAAAAAACTATTAGTTCAAAGAATATTAGACATTACAGTATATTTTTAAATTATTGCTTGTTTACGGTCACCGCTTAACATGCTCATAACTTTTCTCTGCCAATTTTATTAGTAACTATAATATTTACAAAAAAATGTTAGCTTTATTGGGAATTTTATGTTCTTTCTTAATGAAGTGATCAAAATTGTGATTTTATTTAGCCAGTATTACAGGAAATAGTTAATAGTTACACTGGTCTTCGTTAAATCAGAAGGTACCATCGTGATACGGAAGTGAATGGAAAAAATCTATATGTCATTCAGGTTTTCTACAAGGTGCATATGTACCAAATTGTAAAACAATCCTTCAGTGAGCATAAAACTGTCGGTCAGCTAATACTCCATAATAAACACGGAAACTAAATGCCAAACAGTTGAGTTAAATCAGAAACCTCGCTTCAATTGGTCAAAAAATTATTCAAAATTTTATAAAGAAATCAGATCGTATTTTTTCTTTATATATACTATGAAATTTTTTATTTACATCTATTTCATTAAACCTTTTTTATATTTAATTGTTTGTGCTTTAATGCAGTAGTTTTAGTTATATTTAAACATTAAAATGCATTTTATACATTTCCTTTATAAAGTTTTAAAGTTCTTAATAAGTTCTAAATCTATTAATCCGGGTACATAATGACATGTGATTTCTGTTGCCATATCTGATTATGCATCATATTTATTTGGTTTGTCAGATGAGCATATGTGTATTGGATTAAATAATTTATTGTTAGTTTCCTATCAAATTAAAAATAAATTATAAATTTATCAGGAGCAGGCCAATTTTAATAATTACGTATTATATTATAACACATGGGAAATAATATGTCTTTCTATTTTTTTTTTTTTTTTTGTATAATGTAATTTACATTTAAGCCTATTTATGCAATTTTCATTTTGATATTTTGTGTTACAGGATTGGACCGAACAGTACATAGCGTGGTCGCCCCTTGGTACATACTTGGCGACTCTTCATGGTCCAGGCGTAGCGCTGTGGGGAGGACCTCAGTTTGTGAAACTAATGAAGTTTAATCACTATGGCGTGCAATATATTGACTTCTCTCCTTGTGAAAAGTGAGTTTCTTTCTTAGATTTTAAAAATTATTCTATTTTGTGCATGAGCTGAGAATAGAATTGCTATTGTATTTTGTTTGTATTTGTGTTGAGTATAATTATATAGTTTTTATTATCTTTTGCCAAGATACCTGTTTAGCTAGTTGATAAAATCTTTTTCATGATACAGTTAACACTATATAGTTTATGTGTGTCAGCAAAGATGGATCCTTATTATGTTTTAACACTTTCTAAGTTGTATCCAAAAATGCCTGCAAAGTTAGAAGAATGTGAAGAGTGGCAACCGGATATATCTTCATGAAGTCATTAAATCAATGCTGTAAATTTATGTTTGCATTTTGATCACCCCTATACATCTGTGGAATGTTTTTGTTTTTAGTTAGTAGATTAAAACCCAATTTTCGTTGGGCTATTGTTTTTAACAAATGAAAAATATGCATTAGTGGTTTTACCTTTTATTTTATTTAATTGATTTGTACCAAATGTTCTAGGTATTTAGTAACATTTTCACCTTCAACGTTCAACAAAGATAAAGAGAAAGTTATAATCTGGGACATCAGGACTGGTCTGGAGAAGCGATCGTTTCAGTTGGGCAGCAACATAACTTGGCCGGCCTTCCGGTGGTCTAAGGATGACAAGTATTTCGCACGCCTCTCTGTGGATACACTTAGTGTTTTTGAAACGCCTGTAAGTATTGTGTGCATGTTCTTTTGCTCAGTTTATTTTAAAAAGGAATGTGTTCGTCTGGCATCTTGGATTAACATTAGCAAACAAAAAAGCATTTTGATTAAGAGAGAAAATCAATCTTGAGAAACCCTTTTACTCAAAAAATTGATTAACTCATTTTAATGAAATTTGTACTGTAAGTGTAGTTTGCCCTTATATCGGGAAATTTTGTTTAAATTTTCCAATCATTATAGGCACCAATAAACACTTAATAAATATTTAAAAAATATATTTTTTATAATTTACTTAAATGATTTTGTGCAAATTTAATCATTTTCGATTCCCGGCCGGGGCATGGCATTTTCATATGCTATAAATCATCCCATCATCTGCATTAGCCCAAGTGTGCACAATAGTCGGACGTTTTAAAAAAAAAAAATTAAAAATTTAGATAATCAAGGCATGCAGTTGTCTTGCTGACAGTATGGAAGCAAATTTCAAAAAAGTAACAATTTTAACTGTATTAAAATCTGTATAAAATACCATCTACAATTTTCAGATTAAATGAAAATGTAAAAAAATAAACCTTATGACTGTCATTTTCACTTTTGTATTTTTACTGTAAATTTATAGTACTAATTTTGTATATTTTAATGCTGATGTCAGACTTTCAAAATAGCTTTTATATTTTTTAAGATTGGGATTTCCTTTTTCTGAAACCATTAAATGTATTTTTCTAGTTAAAGGTCTTGTTCATGCTGAAAAAAATTGTAAATTCTAGTGCTAATGCTAGTACATATATGTATTTATATATGCAGTCGACCTTGGTTATAATGTCAACGCTAACTCATCTATTTTCATAATGTCCCCAATATTCTGGATTAAGTGTACCTGTATTTTACGCTCAACACTGTCACTCTGCTGTTACAGTCCAACCATTTTTCTTGCATATGCAGAATTCCCCTCCAGCTCCCTCCAACAGTTCAGTGACACAAAGTCTGCCAATCTGAGTTTAGAAAGTGTTACTATTCATTGAAGGACAGGAGAGGAGCTATGGTGACAGAGTGATGACATGACCTCTCACTCCCCATTTCTCTGTCCTACTGGTGCTCTTAGCAGTTTTCTATGCTACTAATCTATAGTCACAAAGCCGCCCCGGAGGCCTAGTTGATAGCATACTGGGCTTTCACTCCGAGTACCTGGGTTTGATTAGCCTGCCAGGGCTTGGCATTTTCATACGCTATAAATCATCTGCTATAGCCCAAGTGTGCACAATAGTCTGACATTAAACACAAAAAAAACCTTCTAGTCTCTCTCACTTGAAATACAATTTGTGTTCTATTTTTAGATTAAAGGTTGAGAATAGAAACATCCTTTCATAGAATTTTGTTGCAGGCTAAACAATGTAAATTGTGTCCTTACACACACACACACACACACACACACACACACACACACACACACACACACACACACACACACACACACACACACACACACACACACACACACACACACACACACACACACACACACACACACACACACACACACACACACACACACACACACACACACACACACACACACACACACACACACACACACACACACACACACACACACACACACACACACACACACACACACACACACACACACACACACACACACACTACTACACCTTAGTGGGGGGAAAACTTCAATCTTATGAACCCTCACAACATTATACGTATTGTGTTGCATGTATACATACATATTAGACTATATAGTACATATTTTCTATTAGTTTTAACTAAAATATATTTTAAAATTATGTAATATGTGTAATAAATTGTAATAAAATAGTCATTAATTATGTACACAGTACAAAGTATGCTTTTCGTTCACTACATAGCCTGTAGTATTTCTGCTGTTTACAAACTCGGTTACAACGATATCTCGTTTACAGGGTTCATATATGTTTCGTCCCTTCAACCGCGTTATATCTGAGGTCGACTGTATTTAAAAAAATCTAATTAACCAGTTTTTATTATTTTCCCCAACAACTTCAGAATCAGAGTTTTTGGAGATATAGCAACATGAGAGAAAGTTGGTGCAATGGAAGCATGGAAGAAAGTTAGTGCAGTGTTTCTGCTTTATTGAGTAATTATTAAAATTGGATTCATATTTAAATTTTGAAGATTATGATGCTCATTTAAAGCTTGTCAAACCCATAAATATCTGGATCCGTTTAATGTAATTGTAAATTAATTTGGCCTTTGTTATTTCATGTTCTTTAAACATGAAATAACAAAGTAGCTCAGTGATGGACATCCACATGGCTAAACACCGATCAGTCTTCTGTGTCTCTGAACTGTGCACCTAAAGTTTTTTAGTTTGAGCTGTGGCTACCCATACCATTAACACTAATCCTTTGTCTTCATTAGTCTAACTGGCATAAAGTATGGGCATTAAGAAAAAAAAACTTGTTCATTAGAAAAAATAATGTTTTGTTAAAGTTTGAAGTTATGTATTGTAGATTTTCCAAAGTAATAAGAAAAGAAGGTGACAGAAATGAGCATTTGGTATGGTGTTAACAAAATCCTGTGATTTGTTTAAATCATAATTTTTTCCTGATTTGATCTCAAATTTGATATAAAGACAACTTTTTTTTGTAAGGAATATATTGTAATTATGTTTACAAAAAATTGTGTTTTTTTTAGTCTTTTGGACTTCTGAAAAAGAAAAGTATTGTAGTGAAGGGCATTCGAGACTACAGTTGGTCTCCTACAGACAACATCTTAGCTTATTGGGTGGCTGAAGACAAGGACGTGCCTGCTAGAGTTGTGCTCCTGGAGATACCAAGGTAACTTTACATACTGTAAACAAAATAAATCCCAAATCAGTTTAGATTTATATTCTATTCCTTATGTACCAAGAAGTACAAAATGTTTTATAATCCAATGCATCATTTGAAGGACATGAAAATACTTTAATCATTTTCTTAATTAGTTTAGCACAGTGATTTCCAAACTTTTTTATTATGCAATTTTGTTTTGACTGACTATAATATATCATCTACAACTAATAATACATCATCTAGTAATATTTTTTATAACAATAAACTAAGTAATATAGCGTTTGACAATAATAATTAATAGATTATAGTCCTGTGGCTACCTCCACTAAAATAAATCACAATAAAATACTGTACAATAATAGATCAACAGGCTTTGTTCTATGTAACCGCCTTATTGATTTTGAGTCTTCCAACAATCTGCTAGCTTCATGGTTGGAGTGATGTTGAAGTCATTAGATATGCTTTGCTGTGTTGTGCCTTGCAACGCTCTGACGAAGTCCACCTTGAAGTCCTTGTGCAAGTAGTCGTTTCTTAAGTACCACAGAGCGTTTAATAAAGTTCAGAGTAATTTATTTTGGAATCTTTGAATAATGTCTGAATTAATCTTCTTGGTATCTTTTTGTGATGTCAAACCATGAATCATTATATTTATAGTTTCAGTTTTAATTTCTTTAATCACTTTAATTTATTACATAGGAAATTTAAAACAGTTTTATTTGATGTAGTATGTTGGCTCGACCAGGTTTTTCGAGCCATCCCATAACCCATAGTTTCTTCATTGTAGTTAGAACTGCAAGCCTCGAATAACACATTGTTATTATCCATGTCTAAGGATGAATATATAGGGCCTAAATAATTGATAGTGTTTACACACACAAGTTGTATAGTCCTGATAAACTGTGACGAACTACAGAACACGATGAAATACACGGTTTCCACTTATTTAAAACAAGGATAGAACAATACTGAGTGGAAATGGCACAAATTTATAGATCTGCAAGAAACTAGTATTATTTAATTTCTCCCAACAATATGAGAGCAAGCAATAGTTCACTCACAAAGCAAACAGACACGTATTATTTAAATAAACTAGGTTATGGCTAAACTAGTTTACATATCTAAACCTAGATTTTGAAACTATCACTTGTGAATTTGATAAAATATTTTACAAATCTTCATCAGTGCATTGTTTTGTAATTTGTCTGTAGCCTATAATTTGTTAACCCTTAAATACTACGGAACGTCTGTGGGACTGCATCTAAATTTTGTCAGCCTCCCCCTTCCATCCCTAACCACCACATGTCAGCCACTCTGTAGCTTTTAGTCTTAGCCTTGACAATGACTTGTGAAAGAAGGGTTAAGCTTTGTTTGTTTGTTTGTGAGTTATAAGCAATTTGCGGTCCGGCAGACAGTCCATAGTAGCTACATGATTTTTAAAACTGCATGGAGCAGTCTCACTGACGTACCATAGTAATAGTACTGAAGTGACATTTGTTTTCTTTATACGGTTTCTGTGATGGACCGTATAAAGTGTTGGCATTATTTTTGTAAAATAGTACTTTACTGAAGAACTTTTTGTATATATTATTCCTTTCTTTAGATAGTTTTGGTATGTATTAGTTTTGTATAGGGCCTGTAGTAGTTTTTATTGCAAATTTTTAAGTAAGCCTAATGTTGCAGACTTTATTTTCGTTTAACTTAAATTTAAATTATTTGTGTTTAAATGAGCGTTCCTTTTTATATGAATATGAAAGATATATGTTGTTACAACATTTTTCAACAATTTTTTTAAAAGTTTGTCTTGCAATTGAAGGTTTGTGACTAAATATATATTTGCGGTCTGACAGACCCCTTTCATAGTACTTGTGTCATTTTTGTAATCCTAGGCATTGAACTCTTTTTTTTAATGAAATTTTATGCTTTCAAAATAAGGTTGGTAAGTGTTGTATAATATTTATAGATAATTTTTATAGTTTTTGAAAAACTTGCAAACAAATTAATAACTACCCTGAAAAAATTTCAAAACCAAAACTCACTTTTTTAATGTCTTGAGATAATAATTTTTTAAAGGTGAAATAAATAAAAAACTGATAACTAATTAATGTAACTTTAAATTTAAATATGCAAAAATCAAACCACACTAAAAGGAAGTTTTAAAAATAAAATTTTTAAAACAAACTTTTAAATTTTTAATGTGGTTTCACAGACCCCTCCATAGTATTTATGTTACTCTTAGTATCCATAGTACTTAAGGGTTAATGTAAAAATTGTACTGTTCTGCTAACTGCTATTTTTAAAGTATTTGATATTGCAGCCGTAACGAGATACGTGCCAACAATCTGTTCAGTGTAGCAGACTGTCGAATGCATTGGCAGAAGTCTGGTGACTACTTGTGCGTCAAAGTTGATCGGTTTATTAAATCCAAGAAGGAAAAGGAGGGAGAAGTGAAATACAGTGTAAGTAAGCAAAACTCCAAAATCTTTGAAAGTATTTATAAATCACAAAAATTTATCCAAGTACAGCTGACACCCTGGGTAATTGAAATACAATGAGACCAAACAGAAAATCGATGTTCACTCTTTCACTATTTAATGTATAACGAAAGTGTTGATTCTGATAAAAAAGATTTTGATTTTTTGATGAATCTGTGTGTTTTTAGGTTCCTTGAGTCAAAAAAAAGTATGAATATTACTGGAGACGGGTTTACTTATATCTCTGAACAATTTTTTTGTAAAAAAAGGTTTTGAAGCTTTGTTAGTAAAAAACACTTTAAAATGTGATTGTCTAAATAGTTTTGATCAAATTTTGCTTAAATGTAGCCACATTCCAAATATAAATGTTGGGAAGTGTAAGGAATCATAAATTTCTAAAATAAATTCTACATGTTTGTCTTTTTTAGTCCTTCTACAAGCCTAATAAGCTTTTTCCTGATAAAATAACTTTTGAAAGTTCTGAACTGAAAAAATTCCCCCAGGTATAATTTCATTTAATATGAGGATAAATTAGCTCATTAACTGGCCTTTTAACAAAATTGATTGTAAATAAATTCAAGTATATAAATTCCTGATTGAAAATTTCATCTTATTTCATCATTAAATGAAAATAACCTTAGTTGTGAATTTTAATAATCTTTTAATATATTTAATTAATTATGTTTGCAGGGAATGTACTATAACTTTGAAATCTTCCACATGCGTGAAAAAAATATTCCCGTTGATTGTGAAGAGATTAGAGAACCGATTCATGCGTTTGCTTGGGAACCTGTGGGCTCGAAATTTGCCATCATACATGGTGAATCACCTAATGTGACTGTGTCTTTCTATGGTGTGAAGAGTGGTCAGAAACCAACGTTGCTCAGTAAGTTACAGACTTTATACAGTAGTTATAGATTTTTAGAAATAAAATCTCTAAAGTTCAGTAAAAACATAATTACATTTCTAACAACACAGTGGAGGCAATTCAGCTTTGGAGGTAAGCAGAGAACTATCACATTTAAAAAATAATATTTATGGTGTTCTATGGAAATTAGTTTTGTGGCCATTACTGATTTACTGATTTAATTTATATATATATATATATATATATATATATAAACTTTCGCTGACAACTGTTGCATTCTGTTGGTTTTAAAATGCTATTTACATTATTGATAGAGTGTGTGTAATAGCCAGAAATTCAACAAATAGAATAGTGTTACCAGCAATCTGAAACTAGGTCATGTTAAACTATGTGTATACAGTAATAAAAATGGCTGGTTTGTTGTAGTTGTCTTCAGGATCCGATATTTCTTCGTGTTATGTGGACAAGTCACAGAATTTATGTAAACTGAGTGAAATATTCTTAAACAAAAAGTGTAATGACGAATGTGAAAGCGAATGTTCTAGTGATGTTTTTATGGTCATACTGAAATAACTGAGAACCTAGTTCATGCCTGTTGGTTTCACAGCAAGCTGGTCCCAAAAAGGTTAAGAATGATGTGTTATGATACTAACATGTTACGCTGTCTATTGTCCAAACTATTACAAGTTTACTTTAATTGTGTAAAATTAATTTTGCTGGATAAACAACATAATACATATTTTATTTTCATTTGTAGAAAGTGTTTCTAGTAGATTGTAACTGAAGTTTAATACTTGTTACTTAAACATTTTACAGAACGTCTAGAGAAACGTGTGTGCAACTCGCTCTACTGGTCACCAATGGGACAGTTTATCGTTTTGGTAGATATGCGTGCAGGCATTCTGGAGTTTGTTGACACCAATGATTTCACCATAATGCACACCACAGATCACTTCTCAGTCACCAATGTCGACTGGGACCCTACTGGACGCTACGTCGTCACTTCTGTATCTGGAAAATGGATCAAGGTTAGGTTTTATTAAGTATGATTATTTGGTTTTTACTAACAGTTTTTTAAAAGAATTATTAAATTTATTGATAATCAAAGATTTAAAGTTATCTGTTTTCTCAAAGCTTTTTTCTGTGATTTAGAATTGTTATAGAATTTATTTTTGTACAACAACACTTAATACAGTAGATTCTCACTTGTCCCCTGGATTTAGTGGCTCTGGCATTGCAGGTAGTTGGCGAATATATTAAAAAGGAGAAGTAAACAATAAAAACTTTATTAATTAAAGAAAAACAAACTTTATTTTATATTTGAAATAAACTGCAGTATGACCAAACAGGTAAGTTAATTGTGTACAAAGAACACAACATTTATCACAAAAAATAAAAAGAACGTCACAGTTGCATAGTGATGAAGGAAAAATTATTTGTTTTTGTAACAAAATACTTGCCATGAGCCTTGTCCAGGTGCCATTTTATACTACTTGAGTTCAGAATCATTGGTCAGCTGATGTTATGAAGCAGTGGACATCAGTAATTGCATAGGTTATTTACTGTAATTGCAGCTGTATTTGATATTATAAAACATCAGTGTCCACTACTTATTGTTGTAGTCTCCGGGAGAAATAGAAGTCCAGGCGTTTACCAGCTATCAGCCTCTCGCTGGCGAGGCAATTTACCAGTTCGGAATGGTGAAAGAACTTCGCTTCTTGTTTAGAATTGACCAGATTCCTCCCAAACAAGTTGTGGTGTTTTGTACAGTTGTTCTGGATGTTGGAAGGCTGCATGTAGTTGTTGTGTAGTGGGTGGTCCTCCTCGATGTTCTGCAAAAAATGATTTTCAACCTGAATTTATACTCGAAATTAGAACAGGAACCGTAATGAAGCTATTGTAAACAGGAGATGTGAGGTGATGCTCCAGTAGTAATGCCTGGGCAGGAATGTATTAGTCTTAAGTACTTATAGACCCGAGGTATGCGTGCACTGCTGACCAATCGGAAGTAATTAATGGTTGATGGGAGTGAACTAGGTTTCGTGGGTTTAGGCTGTTTCAAAGCTGGAAGGGAAAGCGGGTTCAGGGATTTTTAACGTGATTGTTTAGGTGTTAGTGAAACTAGGTTGTGTAACTCAGTTCCTATATTATTTAGGCAATGACATCACATTGTCAAATCAGGTTTTTGTGCTTGACTGAATCGGCAGAGTGTTTGTTGTACAAAAAACTTGACTACCTTAAATTTTCTGTTAAAAAGTGTGAAAACAGTTTTGCTTTTTTATTGTGTTAAATTTTATCATATTTTTTACAATAAGTATATGTTTTCTTTGTTTTCTAAACTTTATGCTTAATTAACATTGTAGATTTTTTTCATCTACTCATACTGTAGTTTGTTCTGAATGTAAAATAAAGTTTATTTTTTAGATAATTTCCTTTAAATTCGCTTCTGTAGATAAGCTTATACTGCTAAGTAGGCTAAACCAAAACATGTTAGCCACATGCTTATTATAATTACCTCTATTCTCCTCAATTAGTAATATGGAATAAACAATAATTATGTTTGTAATACTATAGATGCAATGAGGCATGTTTATGTCCTATGTTAAATAACAGTGTTGCTTTGAAAGCTATATTTTTTTAAATTAACCAGTCATCGCTTTGGCCACAAACAGTTAAAAACAAAAAAGTTGTAATTGATGTCAGTTAATATCCCTTTCAGTCAGCTCACATTAAAGGGGGGTAAACATGAAGGACCTGCGTATGATCCCATACTGTGGTATATCTGGGCGGTCACTGTATTTGCACAGTGTACAATCTTTGGTGCTTGCATTACTTTCCAATGTATGATGAGGAGCCAGCTGCAGGCAGGGCAAAACATTTACTTTCTGAACACAAATTAAATGATTTTATTAACTCTTGTTTGCAGGTTGATCCTGGCTATTGGATGTGGTCTTTCCAAGGCAAAATTATCAAGCGTAATAACTATGAAGGATTCTATACGTTCTCGTGGCGGCCACGTCCACCGACCCCACTCACTCTTGAACAGCAGAAGGAGATCAAGAAGAACTTAAAGAAGTATAACTCTCAGTTTGAGAGTAAGGACAGGATCCGGGTGAATAAGGCGTCTAAGGTATGTTGAATTAAAATAATTATTGGTTTAATAAGTTGTTTTAGAAACAGTCATAGCTGATTGCTTTTACATTAAATGTAATTTGTACTTTCTCAATATAAGAGTGCTTATTAGAGAATAAATTTTATAGTTGGCAATATTTTTCCTTGTGAAAGATAACTGTTATTTTAAATAGTCTATTATTGTAAAGTTTTATTGAATATATTTGACTATGATTTACACAGTTAATTCATGCATTATGAAATAACTTTGATACCTAACAGTAACCATTGTCAAAGAATTAATTATTCATATTTGATTAGTGCTGAATATGTAAACAACAGTAAGTCCTCACAGCAGCCAACCATTTGATAACCACATCATTGGTTTGGGACAAACATCTGCAGCAATATACCTTTCTTACACTAGCAATTTCTTATTACATATGAATAAATTATGCATGCCTACAAGATCAGTTGAATCAAGAATGCCAAGTTGACAGAATTGATTTAGTCGATTGGATGTTAGGGAACCATCAGATTTACAACACTTCTGTGACAGATATAGTAAATGCAAGGGTTATTCAAATTTTTACAAAAAACAAGTTATAAAACCTTGCTTAAAAACGACTTTTTTTTTAATCTGTGAAAAAAGTTTGTTTTACCTGA
Source organism: Callitettix versicolor (assembly GCA_022606455.1). NCBI lineage: Eukaryota > Metazoa > Arthropoda > Insecta > Hemiptera > Cercopidae > Callitettix > Callitettix versicolor. The sequence goes on from CM040186.1 coordinate 30,437,430, forward strand.
AATATGATGAGAAAAGTTTTTGTGCTTAAAGTTTTATAGCTAACTTATGATAGTGATTACTTTAAGTAATTTTAGTTATACTTTGCCGTAGGAATTGATTGAAAAACGCAGGCAGCTGATGGCAGAATTTGATGAGATTCGAAAACAACAACTTGAAATTTGGATCAAGTCAAAACCTCTTCGCATTGCACTTCGAAATCGTAAGTTAATTAAAGTATTTTTTCTTTTTATATATAACTTAGCATGAAGTTGTGACAGATTTTGTTTGCTGTCAGCTGTATGTTGTAGAACACGTTGCTAATGATCCTGTACATAACATAAGATAGGTTACATTGAAGCAGATCCATAATACATTTGTACAAACATGTTCCTTGTTCAAGTGTTTTGCATCGCTGGTTAAGAGCATGAGAAGAGAACATTTGTCTATCTTTACATATTTAAATATTTACTCTCTCGCTCTAATCTGACTGTACAATCTATGTTGTAATTTGTATTGGCCTGTACTATGACTTGCAAACCCCCTAATATGGACCTCTACTTAATAAAGATTGAAGACAGAATAGAACATGGACGACAAAACTGGCATTGTCTATCTGTATTACACAGTGAAAAAGTAAAAATATTTTTATAAACTAATTTTTATTGTATTTAAAATTTGTAATTATACGTAGAACTACTTGTTCAAAATTATTTTAAGCTGTTTGTTTTTCCTGTTGCCGGCGGAGGCAGCTGACGTGAGCAGCTGATGGGCTTAGCAACCCCACCATACCTCTAGCTCATTCTACTCTCACTCATTTACTCCACATACACACAACACACAACATCCACTAACACACTCTCACACAAACACATACACACCCTCAGGAGGGTGCAGACTAGCTGCACCTAGTGAGAGACCTAGATGAACCTCGCGGCACCCGAGTCTAGCAGACACTTACACTTACGATGTAAACACTTCACACTCACACGTACATTTAGGGATTTGCTGTGCTTGTTCCGTTACGTCTGGGAGTGGCGATTCTGCTTGGTTTCCTTTGGCGGGGCCAAGTATGTGGAACCTGATGTGTGCCTAGCACTGCCGAGGACCTCTGATGGGACAGGTTCTGGAACCGAGCAGCCTATAGGCGCTTGGCAAGCGCATGAATGTTGAGTTATGGGTGTCGGAGCCCATAGCTGGGTCTATCGAAACAAATGGTTGCAGTCTGTGAGTACATAGAGAGCGGCTGCCAGTGGTACTTGGGTTTGGGGAACCGTAACGATGTACCGGAAACCCATTCCTAAAATATTCTGGAGTGCTGACAGACCATGTATTTCAGCTCCAGGATATCTGGAGGTCCCCATTTTTTTTTTTTTTTTTTTTTTTTTTTTTTTTTTTTTTTATTGGTGGTTCTCGCTTTAGTTTGAGTATCCTGGGCTGCTGGTGGTCGTTTGGGTGCACCCTGTGCCAGTTGTTCGAAAGTCTTCATTCATGAATCGCTCGGCAAACTAAAGTATGGATAATTCAACAAAAACGCCAAAGGAGTGTTAAAGAGGCCTCGTTCGGCCGGACGGGTCTGTTGATAATAGTGGAGGTGTGATAAACACGGAAATGAGGAGACACAAGCTGTAACTCTACAACTGCCGTCTCCAAAATTTTTAATTTTAAAAACTTCGGTGGAAGGGGCTGACTTGTCAAAAGTGTCCCCTTCCTTATAAATAAAGCGATTGTTGGAAGAGCAGGTCCCGTAGCTTCAATTAAGAAGCTGCAAACGGGACCTTACTAGTGCAAAGCAACAGCGACAAAAAAGTTTGTCGCTGCTGAAAATGGATTCGTTTTTGATAAAGTTAAGGTGTCGGTGGAGCCCCACCGAACCTTAAATTCAGCAAAGGTGTGGTAACATGTCGGGACTTGCTCCACGTCGATTTAGACGAAATAAAAGGTGAGCTTGCATCCGAGTACGTCACAGATGTAACTCGGATAATGCGAATGGACAAAGGAGTAAAAACACCAACTGCCTCCCTTATTCTCACATTTGGGAAACCAAATATTCCCGATTTCATCTATGCAGGCTACCAGCGGCTTGCTGTACGTCCGTATGTCCCGAGCCCTCGTCGTTGTTTCAAATGTCAGGGTTTTGGACATATGAGTGCAGGTTGTCAGGTATGTGGAAATTGTGGTGTCCAAGGTCATAATAGTAAGGACTGTAAGGATGATCCAAAGTGCCCAAATTGCGAGGGTGATCATCCTGCTCGATCTTTGAACTGTCCAAAATATAAAGAAGAAAAAGCAATATTAACTATCATGACTACGGATAAAATTTCCTTTTCTGAAGCCAGAAAGTTGTACAAGCTGTCAAAGTCTCCGGTTGAAGGCAAATCTTTTGCCACGGTTGTCTCTACCAGCAAGAAGCCATCCTGCACCAGTTGTAGTAAGCTCACCAAGACCGTCCAGGTTCTGACGGAACAGGTAGCACAACTGATGGCCCTACTTTCTAAAGGTTTTACTCCTGCTTCTGCATCTGAACAAGTTTTTGTTCCATCATGTACCACACCTACTCCGACTTCACTATCATCCGCTTCAAAAAAATTAACATCGTCTAATGTTAAGACACCTTTTACTCCTGACACAACCGATGTAAGAAAGACTACAAAAACGACTATCTCAAAAAAACCTCTTCTTTCAAAGTCACAGGTACTTAAGCCTGTTGACAAGAAGATCTCTCCTGGCCTGGAATACTTTCTGAAGAAGAAATCGAATACTGCTCCTCCGTCAGTTAGTTTAAAAAATAAAAAATCTAACATTGCAGGAAACAAACCTGTTAAAAAAATAGAAAAAAGTCTTAAAGGAGGTCCCACTGGTAAACCTCCACAAATTAAATTAAAAAAATCATCTGACTCGGACATCAGTCACAGTAGTGATTCGATGTCCGTGGATATGGATAAACCGGATGTATGTACAACTGACGAAGCTAAATTAAATCCTACCATATACTAGTCATTATATTTCTTAATTTTCAATGTCAATGCCTTCCATTTATAACAACGTGATACAGTGGAACATTAACAGAGCCAAAAGTCATATTGAAGATTTAAAACTTCTTGTACGTGATACGTCTCCATTATTCATTTGCCTTCAAGAGACGCACCTTCACCAATCGCACACTTTCAATTTAAGAGGGTATTCTGTTGTCAGGGCCGACTTCATAACGGAAGAACGAGCGAAGGGTGGGGTAGCCATACTCGCTCGTGACTCTATTGATGCCGTTCCTGTGGACATAATAACTCCTTTACAAGCTGTCGCAGTTCAGACTACCGTACCATTTAAACTTACCATATGTTGCATTTATTTACCGCCTAGCTATGCTTTCCAAAACAACAACTTAGTTAACTTATTAATTCAGTTACCTGTCCCCTTTCTATTGGGTGATTTTAATGCTCACCGCACATCGTGGGGCTCTACTACATGTAACTCACGAGGAAACCGAATTGACAATATAAGGACTACATTAGATCTATGTCTTTTAAATAATGGTTCCCCAACACACTTATCGTCTTCTACAGGTGGTTGGACAGTCGTTGATTTGACCTTTTGCAGTCCAATTTTGGCAACGAAGTTCGAATGGTCGGCGATGTCTGATCTTTATGGCAGCGATCATACTCCGATTAATGTTTCACTTTGTACATTCCACCGTCCGAATCAACGCCCTCCGCAGTGGATTCTACAAAAGGCACAATGGGTGGATTTCACAGAGCAATTTGTATCACCTGACATTGAAGATTTTAACTCTATTAATGAAATAGTACAAACTTTAACTGAAAATATTTTAGATGTAGCACAAAACTATTCCTCAAACCTCGACTCATCAATCTCGTCCCCCCGTTCCTTGGTGGACTGAGGACTGTAAGAATGCCTTGCTTTTACGTAGACAAGCTCTAAGAAGGTTCAACAGACGATCAACGAGTGAAAATCTTGAGAGGTATAAAATTCTCCGAGCTAGAGCTCGTAGAATATTTAGACAAAGTAGAAAAAATTCTTGGACCCAGTATATTAACACAATATCAAGAACAACACCAGTATCAACTGTTTGGAAGAAACTCCATTCCGTTTCTGGTTCATCTCCATCAACTCCCTTGATGGGCATCAAACAACGGAACGGAATAATAAGTTTTGATCCTCGAGATATTGTTAATACATTGGGTTTATATTTTGCAGATTATTCTTCGTCTACTTCCTATAGCAATGGTTTTTGTCTTTTCAAAAATACTCAAGAAGCAATGCCATTCGTCGTTGGTACGTCTGTTTCTCCTTTGAACGCGCCCTTCTCAATAGAAGAGCTGGAATCTACACTGTCATCCTCTTCAGATTCAGCACCAGGCCCTGATAACCTTGTATATTCCATGATTAAAAATCTTCCAACATCAGGGAGGATTTCCCTCCTGAAGATATACAATCGTATGTTTGAGGAACACTCTTTCCCTGATGTTTGGTTGGAAGCAACAGTGATTCCTATTCTTAAGCCAGGCAAAGATAAAACTGATCCAAACAGCTACCGCCCTATTTCTCTTACAAGTGTGTTATGCAAGCTAGTGGAGAAAATGGTAAATCGCCGTCTTGTTTGGTATTTAGAAAATAATCATTTACTCTCTAAGGACCAGTGCGGTTTTAGGCAAGGGCGATCTTCCATCGATCAGTTAGTTTTATTAGAATCTGCAATCCAAAATGCCTTTCTGTTACGTCAAACGCTTGTTGCAATATTCTTTGACCTAGAGAAGGCATATGATATGGCTTGGAGAAGAGGAATACTAAATACATTAAAATCATGGGGTATACAAGGTAATATACTAGGTTTTATTAAAAATTTTCTCTCAAACAGATTTTTCAGGGTACGCCTTGGATCTACATTGTCAGATCGTTTTCGGTTAGAGATCGTCCCGCAGGGAAGTGTACTTAGTGTGACCTTGTTTGCCGTTGCTATCAATAGTATAACTACTAATGTGCGGTCTCCTGTTCGCTGTTCTCTATTTGTGGATGACTTTGCAATTTATGTTGGTGCTAGAAGTTTGGCCACAGCTGAAAGAACACTTCAGCTTACAGTAAATAGATTACAGTCATGGACGAATTCTACTGGGTTTAAATTTTCTGCCGCTAAAACTCAATGTATTGCCTTCAGTCGCTGTCGACAGATCCGAACTCCTTCAATATTTCTCGATGGTACAGAAATTCGGACCATTCCATCTGTTCGATTTTTGGGGTTAATATTCGACCAAAGACTATCATGGAACCCTCATTTGCGTGATTTAAAGTTACGATGTAACAAAATTCTCGATATGTTGAGGGTGCTTAGTGGTTCTCGATGGGGCGCTGATAGGACCTGTATGCTGATGTTTTACCGTCGTGCGGTGATTCGTTCGCGAATTGATTATGGCAGCATTGTATATTCGTCTGCACGACCATCCGTATTAAAAAAAATAGACCCAGTCCATCACTCTGCAATACGACTCGTCTCTGGAGCCTTCCGTTCTAGTCCCGTTGTAAGCATTCTAGCCGAGACTGGGGAACCTTCACTCTTTCGACGGAGACAGAAACTACAGTTAACTTATGTAAGCAATTTATCATCTAAACCTTGGCACCCTGCTTTTAATACAGTTTTCAAAAATCAATTGGTGCGACAGTATGAAACTCGACCGAATGCTACTGCTCCTCTTGGTATTAGAACTTCCCGTATTTTTGATGACTTACGTATTGAACTACCCCCAATGTTTGAAAGGTCCTTTTGTCTTGTCCCTCCATGGAAAATCAATATGCCGACCTTTGATTTCTCCTTGTGTGCATACCAGAAAGACAACACTCCTAACATTGTGTATCAACGTGAGTTTTTTCGACTGACTAGTTCATATCCATCTGCTAAATTTATTTTCACAGATGGCTCTAAGATGAATAACAATGTTGGGTTTGCATTTTACTCACTGGACGAAACGTATAAGTATGGATTACCCTCAACTTGTAGTGTCTTTACAGCCGAACTCTTTGCTATCTTAAAGGCTCTAAACACTATTGAATTCGATAGTTTGCATTACGTAGTTTGTTCCGATTCAAAAAGTGCACTCCAGGCAATCCAGGATATGTATTCGGTAAACCCTCTGGTCAAGATGTTCTGTGTTCTGTCCACAGACTTGAACTACGAGGTGCAAGAGTATCATTTATCTGGATTCCTGGCCACTGTGGAATATTTGGAAACACTGTAGCGGATAATGCGGCAAAGGAAGCAACTTTTCTTCTGCCATGCACTCAACGTGTAATCGTGTTTGACTTCCTTTGTCACGTAAAACATTTAATTCATCTACAGTGGGAAAATGAATGGGCAGCTACAAGCAGTAATAAATTGAGGGTAATTAAAAGTACAGTTCGTCCTTGGGGGTCGTCAATACGTGCAAGTCGCAGAGAAGAGGTGGTGATCACCCGCCTTCGCATTGGTCACTCCATGTTAACGCATGGATTTCTGATGGAACGCGGGACCCACCTGAATGTGAATTCTGTAGGAAGCCATCACAATTAAACATATACTGCTCGATTGTGATGGTTTTCAAAATGTGCATGTTATGTGTGGTCTGAGCAACTGTTTGCAGACAATGTTGGGAGATAGTGCCTCGGCCGTTGACCGGGTTCTAGACTTCCTTCATCGTCTGAATGTTTTAAATAAAATTTAATTTATATAGTTGTTATTTCTTGTGCTATATTATTTATTTATTTTATCTAAAAACTTTATTTCTGTTATGTTTATGCATACTTTTACGAGTTGTTATTAAATTTTATTCATTATTTATTGTTATTTAGTTCTTAAGTGTAATATATCTATATCTGTTATCTAAATTTTTAATTTATTTTTACTGTTATTGTTTGTTGTTGTTGTTTTTGTTGTTATTTTTTTCTTAAGTAAAATTTTGTACATTTTTTTTTTTTAATATATTTTCATTTTTCGTGACGGCGATGATAACCTGAATGGTTTTTCGCCGGAAAAAAAAAATGTTTTTCCTGTTAGCATGCACAGGTTGGTTCTATAAATACGTGTGTGCTAATTTGATTTTTTTTTCTAGACACTGATACTGACATCTGGGATTCAGATACAAGCAATGTTGAAGAAGAGTTCATTGAATTTTTCGTAAAAGAAGAGCAAACGGTGCTGGAATAATCTGCTAAGGAAAGTGACTGTCGTAGAACTCAACGAAGCAGTGTCGAGTATCAGGTGTCGTTGGTTATAATGAAATTTGCATAACACTTCATTATGGCTAAACTGAACAAGCCATAATAGTTTGTAAATTTTATGAAAAATTCAACAAATTCTTCTTCAACATTGTTAGTGTCTGTATCCAGGTTGTCGGTATCAGTGCTTTTGCTCATTGAATAGCTAAAATATTGGTAATAAAAAAATCTACATACACTGAGAATGAAAGCATTTAATAAAGTTGGGTCATCTTGTAGCAACCTTGTTGGCTACAAGAAGTAAGGTTCATGAATACAAATAAAGAAGAAAGCTTGCATTGATTAAATTTCTTAATATTTATTTTGTGACCAAAGAAAAATTTCTTCTAAAACTTTTTTTTACTATTCCATCTTAAACAAAACACTTCATTACAGCTAAACTGAACAAGAATTTTAAAAAGCAAAAATAATATATTCCCTCAGGTAATGAAATAAAGACACAATCACACCGCCTGCTGTATTTGTTTATTGCTAATATTCTAAAACGTAATTTTACTCTATAAGGTATACTGAGAAAACGAAAACCCTTTAATAGTCTGAATAACCAATGTTTCAATAATAACTGTAATTTATATGAATTTTTATTTAGCCAAGACGTCTCGTTGAAATGCAAATTTCAAACGAGACCAATGACACCTGATACTGAACACGGCTTTGTTGAGTTCCACGACAGTCACTTTTCTTAGCGGATTACTTCAACACCGTTTGCACTTATTATTTAAACATTGGTTATTCAGACTATTAAAGGGTTTTCGTTTTTATCATATACCTTATAAAATAAAATTATGTTTTAGAATATTAGCAATAAACAAATACAGCAGGCGGTGTGATTGTGTCTTTATTTCATTACCTGAGGGATTACATTATTTTTGCTTCTTAAAATTCTTGTTCAGTTTAGCCATAATGAAGTGTTTTGTTTAAGGTGGAATATTAAAAAAAAAAGTTTTATAAGAAATTTTTCTTTGGTCACAAAATAAATATTAAGAAATTTAATCAATGCAAGCTTTCTTCTTTATTTGAATTCATGAACCTTACTTCTTGTAGCCAACAAGGTTGTATTGATGACCCAACCTTATTAAATGCTTTCATTGTCAGTGTATGTAGATTTTTTTATTACCAATATTTTAGCTATTCAATGAGCAAAAGCACTGATACCGACAACCTGGATACAGACACTAACAATGTTGAAGAAGAATTTGTTGAATTTTTCATAAAAGTGGAGCAAAACATTACTATAAATGCTCCATTTTATGTGTATAAAACAGTTTATATTTTTATTAATTAGTGGTTGAAATAAGTATACAAACATAACCTGTAATATGTTTAAAATGTATAGCGTTTTTTTCTTACAAAATTTAAATAAATAACTTTGTAATTAAGATTGTCTTCTTATGAGTTTGTTACACTTAACAATTTCTTAACCCTTAAGTGGGCGCGTCAGCGGCAAATTGGCCACAATCTTTTATTTTTGCATCTTTTTTTTCTGGCGAAAAACCGATGTGGTTATCATTGCCGATACTCAAAATAAAAATATAAAAATATTTTTGCATTTTACAATACATATCAATGTAGAAATGTTTTATTGGCGTAAGTATTTGTCAAGACCACCTTGAGGAACTGTATAAAAATAATACCACCTTATCTTCAGTCCGTCTGGAAATAAGGCATGAATGCAAGATAGTTATGTCTGCAGCCCAGTTGCCGCAGCGTGCCCAATCGTGTTACTGCTTTCGTAGTGTTATTCTCACTATATTTGTGCATACATAGTCACTTTTATCTTTCTATTTTTTTGTGTGTTTCGTGTTTTATTTTAGTATTTTTTTACCGTGTTTCTATTCCATTGACCAAGATTCCAAAAAGTCTATTGTAAATTTGGATTATAACGCTACAAAATGTGGCGTTGATCAAATGTGTGCCAGTTACTCGACATCTTGAAGCATGAGACCTTAAACAATGGCCCTTTTTTATCGGCATTTAGACATTGCCAGAATAAATGCAAATTTAATTTACAAATTCAACCATCTGGATTACAGTGAGCGAAGACGTAATTTTTTGAAAAAATTAGCTCTCAGTTTCATGAGTGGACACGAAGCTAGAGCGACAATCCTAACTCTTCCAAAAGATCTTCAAGTTTTTTTTTGGCAAATATAAGTTATTGGAAAATCAACAGGCTCAAGTACCAACAAGTAGACCTATTTGTCACATTTGTGGACCACAGAAAAATAACAGAACCAAAATTGTCTGCAAAGAATGTAATAAGAATCACAGCCAGATGACTGCTGTTTGCACGAATCTGAAGCAATAGATGTTGATTCAGATTAAATTTGTAAATATTAATTTTAAAATTTTTGTTTATAAATTTAGTTTTTTGATAAGTGTGACCACTAAGAATTCTGTAATATTTTCATGTTTCTAGTGTAAAATGAAATCCTTTTTCAGACAAGTGTTTGTATTCATTAACACATTCATAGTCTATGTTTCAAATATTAAATCTTTTTTAAATAAATATAACTATTAAAAAACTAAAAATTAAAATAAATCAATTATAAACAAATTATAATAAAAAAATAATGCAATGGGTCCACTTAAAATTAGTTTACATGGGTACAAAAGTGGAATTAGGTATTGCAGCCAAATTGAAGTGGCGTGCCTTGCGAAGGATTAAATCAAAGAGTTTTGAAACACACTGAATAAACACTTTCACAGACATTAACCTACTTTAAATTAATATATAAGGCTGTTGCACATTATTTTTGCCTGAATAATTGTAAACAAGGATTGGTTAATCTTTGTGATGGAATGCCAGGTACCGGAAATCTAGATTGTATACATAAACTGTTAAAAAAAAAAAAAAATCAAGCACATACTGAAGGTCTTGTAGCGATGTAACGAGGCTTCTTGTTTTTTGTCCTTGTAATTTAGTATCAACTGTGTCAAAATGTAAATTTCATTGTTTTCTTTTTTAAGAGTTATAAATGGACCAACATATTAATAGATCCCAGAAACAAGTCAATATATTGCCAATACTATTATAAAATTCAGAAATACCTTTTATCAAAACTGGTTTTATGTTTTCCTAAAGATTTTTCTGGCCAATTGTCTAAAATTAGAGTGGAGGAGATGAAAATTTAACTCTGGAGAGGTCTGGCAGCTCTGCCCCCTCACTAAACATTATGTTTTTTGAGTGAGAAGTGTGTTACTACAAATATGCCTGCAAAATCATTGGTTTTGCCTTCAAACCCCAAAAACAAGACTACATATTATAGTAAAATGCCTTTACAAGTGTCTGCAGCTTACCATGCCAAGTAAGGCATGTAATGAGTACACCTAAATATGGCTGTGTTCCTCATTTTAGTGCCGTGCGTGAAACCTAGTAAATTATACGAAGAAAAGTTATAGCAATTGATTCTACTTGTGATAATGAACCATAAGAAAAGGAATGGATGATTGGTTCCTCAAAAAATAGGTTCTTAGATTTTTTTTTTTTAACATCAGACTATTGTGCAAAGGAGCTAATGCAAACGATGTGATGGATTTATAGCATATGAAAATGCCAAGCCCTGACCGGGAATCGAACCCGGGTCCTCGGGGTGAAAGCCTAGTAACTATCAACCTATCAAGAAAACCTATCAACTAGACCACTGAGGCGGCTATAGGTTCTTAGATATTAACTTATAGAGAGAATTAAGAGAAAACAATCCAGACAATTTCAAAAACTATCTATGAATGGTGAGATGTTCACGTAACTTGTTTTAAAGAGTTGGCTACACATTGAAAGATGTGATGTAGGGTCACGAGAAAAGCTGTCAGATTTGAGCAGAGATTGATAACCATGTTGAAGTACTTGGGAGATCTATAGGGCAAAATTTTCCAAAATCATCTGCCCCTAAGCCCTTGGCAAAATTATCAGATATTTGCCTATTTACATTAAAGGATGAAAACCTAAATAAATGATATTTTTATATAATATACGTAGACATAATTACAGTATGTAATTACACACATATTTTTTTCGTTGGAATATTCATTGCTGCAAGTATTATCCTGTCTCCATTTTTGTAGATCACTTATGTTAGAAGTGACATCAGCTGTTTGGTTCTTTTACTGTCGGAAGTGGAGTTTGAGTAGGTGTACCAACGTAATTAGCCTATATGGATTGTGAAGTTTCATGTTTTCTTGTAGTTTATTTTAACTGTAACTGAAATAAAACAATTATCTATGGTTCAATTAACGTCAGTAAGAAGTTCACTGATATGAAAGTGTTTGAATTAGCCATGATTCCAAGTAATGTGAATAATATCAATATAAAACACTGAAAGAGATCTATCAACAAGTTACTCATGCACAACTGCTTGACAGAAGCTCACACATATGAATCCAGCCAAAATTTTTAACTAGTCTTGTAAATTTTCATCCAGCTTTAAGGTAAATTAGATTGATGTAAAAGTTACTAAAAATTGTTTTAACAAAAACTGGGATAAGGGTAGTTCAGAAACTAAAAATGTTTTAAGTGCAAAACTTACTGGTTCCCAAATAACACCTAGTGACTGACCTAGTCAGCAAACTACTTTGGACATCTTGGAAGTGTGTGTTAAAATGATTTATCTCCCATGAAATTCATTGTGTAATTTCTTTAGTGAATATATAAACTGTTCACTATTAAAATTCAAATGCTAAATAAAAAAATGTATAGTAACATTTTGAATTAATCTTTCGTTCACAATTTGCATAAAATACCAGTCAATAGAATTATATAAACGCCCTAGAGAAAAAAGCTATGGAATCTTGAAGAAATAAAGTTGAATTAGCCTTCCAACTTACCAAGGACACATACAACAAGAAGTCCTTCTCCTGGAATACAAAGATTAGGCATTATCATACGGTAATTAAACCAGAAGCCTTATATGCAGCTGAAACATTATCTCTTACAACCCAGGGTCCACTTAAAAGGCTGGAGATCAAAGAAAGAAAGATATTACGAAAAATCTTCCGTAAAAATATTATGAAAAAAAGCCCCAAATTCCGTAACAACCAATTACTCCACATCAGTAATGAAACTCTTTACCAAAAAACTGAAACACTATCAGACACAATAAGAAAAAGGAGAATTGATTTTTATGGGTACATCCTCCGAATGGACAAAAATAGACTAACCAAAAAAATATTTGACTGCTTTCGCAATAGAAGAGCCAAACCACTTTGGTTTAGAGAAACGGAGAAAGACATAACTGAAATACAAATCACTGACACTATGTTCATGGACAGAACAGCCAAAACAATAACCAAAGACAAGAAGCAACGGTTCCAAGGCAAAGTCAAATCCAAGCGAACGATCCAAATCTCTGACGAAGAAAGAAAAGCAAGATCACAATGAATGAAGCCATACTGGGCTACGAGGAAGGCACAGAACATTAAAAAGTGATTGATTTAGTGTACCAAAAAGTTGGGTGGAACAAATAAAGAGAGAGAATTATATAAATTTCAATAGCATACCTCCAGAAAAATCATTTATCTGCTTTCAGAAAGTATTGACTGTAAGTCAAAATTTTGTTTCATTTCAACTAGTAGTCTACTTGAATGAAACATTTTTTATTTTCTGGATGATCCTCGATAATAAAGTTAAAGATCAGAACTTATGTAACACTGACTAGTATCCTACATAAAGTCAGACCAGGTTATAGACTTTGCTCTTAGTGATGCACGATATGCACAATACTAACAGAATCTTTTGATTATAAAAATCATTTAAATAAGTCAACTAAGGACTTCTTGTTGACTGTTATTTCAAGACGTGTAATTCGTCTTAAATACGAATTAGTAACAGAACAAAACTAAGAAGTCGAGTTGTACTGTTTTCTAACAAGTCTAACGACAACCGAGTCATTATGAAAAAACGAACACTTACGAAAGACGACCATTCATTTACAGTAATGTTGATAATTGTGTGTTGCCATAACAAATCGGCTGTAGGTATTCTATTATTTGACCAACAACTAATTATTTGACTTGTTAGTAGGTTTGTAGAGTAATAATGTAAATTATTAGTTGACTTGTTCAGTTGACTGCTACTGTGGTTGGTTATGACATATGTTTTTCAATACTGGATGGTGAAAGCAAGTTGAGATGATAATTTGCTAATTGTAGCATATTATGTTCTCAATAAACTGATGATATTTTGTAAATAACCAAATAAATTATGAAAATCTCTTTGCATTAAAAAAAAATTATTGCTCTAAAAAACACATGAATAAATTTAATGAAATATTAATTTTTTAAATAAAAATTAATGCACTAAATTAAAATTTAATCTTGCATGCTAGCAAAAAAAAAATTTATATAGGAGTAATATTTTATTTGTAACATCATTCAAATTAAAGTTTACCATTTTTAGAATTTATAAAATCATGTAATAGACTGTATAACAATTACTGTACTGTACTGGGAACAAAGAAAAGTACAGCGCGCAAGAAATGATTAATTCAGCGTACCCCAAAGAGGGTGAAACGAAGAGAAGAAGAAGACTGTATAAGAGTGATTTATTCAATTCCAAGTTTAGCAATTACCAATTAATAGTTACAAGCAGATTATGAACATTAGTACACTGTTAATTTGCTAGCTGAATTATGACAGTGGTAATTAAGAATTAGTGGAGTAATGAATTCATTTGCCGTCGCCCATTACTACTGCTGATGTTGAAATGATATATTTTCTTACCTTTAATATTATGAAGGTAAAAGAACACAATGAATACTAAAATAAATATTTTTTTTATTGCATACCTATTAATAAATAAATTATCAATACAAAGTTACTTAGCTAACATTTAATAAATAACTAATTACAAATAAATAAGTATATAAATATATCACTGGATTTGATTTGTTTTATTTTTCTGGAATTATTTTTAATATAAAAATTGTAATGAGTATTAACTTCTTCCCAAAAGTGTGTAATTACAGAACATAGAAGTTTTTGTTTTGGTCCGAATAAGCAGATACATGTAAACGAATGTTACAGTCAAATAAACTTTTGTATCTGTAACAGCCATTTTTATAATAAATCACTGATAATGGCCACTTTGTGGAAACATGTTCCATTGCAAATGCCTTGCCTCGATTTTTACATCTTGTTTGTAGGAGGTGGCTGAAGCATTGAACGTGTTGCTCGGAGCAGTTTCTGAGAGACAAGACGAGCTATATGGCTGGATCGCTTCCATACAAACTCCCGCGTACTGTCGTGATCGTCCAAGCTCTCTACACGCATCTATAACAGATTAAAATGAGATATTTTATGTTTATGTACAGATGTTTGGCACAAATAGTTTTACAATATCTAATAGACTAAATACCTGTTTCGGTTGGAGAACCCTTATCGAATGTAATGTTGCCGCTCCGCCCTGTAAAACCCTGAGGTTTAGTTTGCCGTACATTTCAGCAGTAGTTGCAGTTGCGCTGCGTAGCTCTTTCTTCGCTCCCCTACCAAACTGTGAACAATTTTAACGAGGCTATAAAAAAAACAAATGCTAACATTATTTTTTTTATCTTTCAGTTTTCTGACAATCTGACCATCGTCATTGAAATCTACATAAATTGTAATTTTAAAATTGCGTTGAAATTATAAAAAATGGGATTCCTAATGCAATTGCAAATTTATTTTCTTAATTTTAATGTATTTTAAAAATGTAAAATGCTAGTTTAAATAGATTTTATTACTGATTACGATGGTGAAATCACATTATTAAGATTTGGAATAGCTGCCATTTTGAAAATTTTAAACGGTTTTTGGTGGTTAATGAACTTGACCAAGCTTTTATCAAAATCAATTTTTGTACCAACTTTAAATTATGTTAGACTGAATTGCGAACTCGAGCTATAATTCAACTTAAACATTTGAAAAATGTTTGTTGTGTGAGCTATAACTTAGTACAGATATCAGTAAACTTAATTTGAGAATAAAAAAACATATTTTCAGATTTTAACGGATAGTAAGCCTACTCATAAATTAAATTATTTCATCAAAGTTCTTAATATACCAGGTGTACTGTACTCTTATTCACTTCATTAAAGGACAAACAAATATAAGTACAGTAACCGTATTTTTTTTCCTTTCCTGCTTAATCTCAACACTTTATGCCAGTTAAACTATAATAAGTATGAGGGATTTGCGTTAATGGAAAGGATAAATCTTAAAGCAGTAACTGCAAGTGTCGAACACACAACTTTGGTGTGCGTAGGTCAGGTGGAAACACTGAGCCCTTAACAACTGTATATAAAATTTAATATTGATGATCACTGTATATATATATATATATATATATATATATATATATATATATATATATATATATATATATATAAAATAGGAGTATCTAAATTATGCAACATTCAATTTTAGAAATATGTTCTAAATACACCCATTTGTTAGTTAAAAATTAAGTTTATTAAAACGAAAAGTGAGATCTCAACATACATTGACCTATATGTCATTGGATATGCAATGTTTCAAATTTCAATGTTATTTGTTATGCAACATTTTCCAAACCACTCCGTCAATCATTTAGATAAAATATGACTATGAAGCCTGGAACATTCATAAAAATATTCTTAAATATTTGAATTAGGTTAGGTTTATTTTAAAAATTACACTTTTAATAATTGACTGTTAAAAGAAGGTATGTTCTTCCATTAAAGTCAGATGTATTTTCGCATTTTGTAACAAAACTCACCTCTTTCTCAACTTTGAGCATTAATGGGCCAACAAGGAATTTTGTCTTGACTGTTGTATGCGAGTTCATGACGTTTACAGACACATCACCGTCCCTTTTGATAGACGATAGTCCATACAATGTGGCCTTAGCACGGGGCGGCTCTTTGGTCGTTGTGTAGACTGCTAAACAGAGTGGTTAAACAAATGTATTTTTAAATATGAGATAAATTTATCCATAATTTTAAAGATTTAAACAAAGAATAAGTAATATTGTTATAACTGGGTTCTAACCTGCATCTATCTGTACATAAGAAAAAATATAAGACCTGTACATAACAAAAAAATTTTAATTTTGTTTTAATTAATAGGCCTAAGTGTTAAATGTAGTCTGCAGTCCTACTTCTGTATAAGCAATTTATTTGTTGAAATAAGAAGTATCCTGTACAGTTTTTATGTACAAATAACTTGTATTTCAGATGACACATAGTTTTTCAGACATGCTAAATGCCAATTGTTTACCTTATTGTTGGAACTAGTCTGCTTCTTTTTCTTAGCTCTTGCTTCACTAGCGACTGTCGAGTTTGTTCCACTGTTTGACACAATAGCAGCACTGGGCAATGGAGGGATTTCATTGGTCATCAGTTTTTCAGTTGTATTTGATGTTGAATTTATGTTCACGCTGAAACAAAAATACTTTATTTTTTTATTCAAAATAATTTCATAATGTCTTGCGGAGTTTTTTTCATGTATTTGAATAAAAATGAAAGAATTTTTTCTTTTCTACTTAATTGAAATTTCCAGAAAATTAAAATAATGTGTTAGGTTTAGTGTTGCAAATGTTATGGTGGCTGAGCAGTGGGATGAAACAGTAAATAGTCAAAGACAAAGATAAATCAAAGAGGTGCATTAATAAATCTAAAACAGTGTTGTAAAAATAATGTGGAGACAAAATGAATGTAAACGTTTAAAATTATCAACTTAAGTCAAAGTTGTATAACAATTAATATTTTGCTGCTAATTTTTTTTTTATAACAACCCCTTTTATCAGGGAGGTAATTTTATACTCTGATATTTCCTCCCTTACAAAAATCTTGATTACACCCGTGGTTAATGATCTACCAGGATATTGTGTTTATTGTGGAATAAAGTATCATACTACTTTTTCTAGGCTAAAATTTATTAAAAGAAAACATAGGCTGTAAAGAAGTCAGATTAACTAGAAAAGTATAAATAAATAACCATCCTTAGAATTATAAGTTGAAAATAAATATGGTATAAAAGTCGGAAATACCATATATACTATCCAAAATAATCCAAAACTAGGCATTTATGAAAATATGTTGAAAATACTTATACATTATTGTAGTATGATCAAACTACAAGAGCTTTAATGTGTCATAATAAATTGAATAATGTACCCTATCTCTTCTGAGAATGGGCAAAAAAATGGTGGATTCAGTTATTTTAGATTTTTACACAAAATCCACAATTTGTCAGCCTGCAAATATTTAAGGGCTAGTAACCACAGGGTTAATTCAGAATATACCACGAAATTTTGGAGAAATACCTCCAATTATTTTTTTTTTTAATTCTATCCTTGTAAATTGTACATCTTGTAAAAAATATAGTCATATATTAGTATTCACCAGATTGAGAAAGTTGATGGACACTGATGTAAAAGTTGTCTTTTTTTTAATTTTATTTATAAATATTTTGTATTCGTTAAACAATCCATCATATCAGGTTGAACGAAAATTTTGTGATAGAAATTTACAAGTTTTCCTAATTAACCTCCAGTATTTCTTTCACATCATTATTTAATGTAATCCTGATAAAATCTGCAACTGAAAACCCATTTCCTGATTATTTGTTCGTTTAGATGCCTCAATGTGTTATTTATTTTTCTACTACAATCATTAATTAGGCTTTGTTCAGTAAAATTCGGTAAAGCTTTTTAATATCTTCACCAGTTTACAAATGGTTCACAGCAGCGACCACTAAACATGCTTACTAAATCATCTGATGAAGAATGGTTACTGATATCCTAGATTTCATCCCTTGAATCTAAAAAGACTGACTGCCACTAAAAATATAATCACGTGATATCAATCCTTTTTAAATAATTTATTTTTCTAAAAAAATACAGAGTTTTAACATTTTGTTTTCAAAATTTGATGAAAAAAAATTATATTAAGAAACGTAAGATTTCTGAAGGCTATTTGCTGTATAGAACTGTTTTATAACAAACAACTGTCTATTATTTATTGGTCAAGATCAAGGTCAAACAAACTCAGCTGATAATGAATTAGTTTGATAATTTGCCACTAGGGATGTTGACACAAAAGATAAGATTAATTCGACATAAGTTCAGTTTTAAAACCGCCATTTCGATAACTGTGTATTGTTTCTTTTAAATTTTATTACCAAAGTGTTTGGACGCTAATTTGTTTAGAATAAAAAATGAAAGTGCCAGTGAACAGGGCAATGTTGTTTTCTGTTTATTCAATGATTTCGATTTTTTAGCGTAGCGTGAAAGTGAAACTAAAACAACTCGAAGTTTACCACTGGTAATTAGTTGAACACGTTCAGTCATTCAGGTGAATTGTAAGGTTAGTTAATAAAACGTTGATTTCTATAGTCTATTAAATTACAATAATTTATTTACAGATCTGTCTGTAACAAATAACATTAAAGAATAGGTACTAGTAGAGAATAGCGTGACCACCGTTATCCGAGAATTTTTTGCTTTTTTTGAAAATCTACGTTACTGAATAATGTGGTGAAAAGATTTTTGGACTTGAAAATTGTGGCAGTAACGATTTTTTTGAAAATTGCTAGTTGTATTGAATAAGAAAGCGATTTCGAAAATTGCTTTCTTTGAATGAAAAAATAAAATTAACATCAAATAACACGTAAGGTTCATCACTGAGTAGTACAAATGTTACATAAACAATACTTAAGCATTTTATAGTCGCTGTTTATAATACTCTAACAGCAATTTTATTACTTTTTTAAAAATATTTTACACAAATATTTTTAACCAACAATATAGTAGAATGTTCCCTTTCATATTCTCCTGTTACATCACTAAAATAAATTAGTATTTAGGGCCTAATACAATGCAGTTACTAAATTTGCCACCACAAGCGCAACCGGAAGTCATGTTTTTGTATTACATATTTTAGATTTTAAGATTTTCAAAGATTCGTTCAGTAACTTTAACGCAATAATACTTTCATACAAAACCGTGTTCGTTAGGTTCTTAAAAAAAAATTAAAAAGTCTATTGTTTTAATTGGAAATTTATTAATTATGAAACAAAAAACCAGTTGGCCATCTGAAGGAATGAACCGCGAAACAAGATGTCCTCCTAAATAAATCGTAAACGATCCACAAAATGAAAAAAATGTTCTACTAATTTTAGTGATATAAAAATAACGTTTAACAAAATTACAAAATGCTTAATGAAAGTAAAAAAAAAAGTATAATTTGTATAGGCTTAATATTGGTACTATGCAATGTCAATTCTTACCTTTATCTGATATAAAACTATTGTTTCAACAAAGAACCATTTCCGCCAGTTTAACCGGTAATTGAAATATTTAACAAAAATGTTACGGGACCATTTTTATTGGAAGTTTTGTGCTCTTTCTCCATGTTCAGCAAGTATTAGGCCTACAGGAAATAAACAACAACTACACTCTTTATAGTTAAATCAAAGTCGCCTTCTTGAAATGGAAGTGAATAGGAAACAATCTTACACGTACATCTTTAGGGATTTATACAAGGTACCTTTGCACCAAATTTCAAAACACTTGATTAATGCGTTTGGTCAAAATTGCGTACACTCATCATCGTTAAATCAAATGCCGCCATCTTGAAACAG
This sequence comes from Callitettix versicolor, assembly GCA_022606455.1. Lineage (NCBI taxonomy): Eukaryota > Metazoa > Arthropoda > Insecta > Hemiptera > Cercopidae > Callitettix > Callitettix versicolor. The sequence goes on from CM040186.1 coordinate 30,457,261, forward strand.
AAGTGAATGAAAAAATCTTACACACAACTTCATTTGGGGGGGGGGACATAACAAGGTACCTTCGAACCAAATTTCAAAACCATCGGTCACAATGCATTTGGCTAAACCAACTGTCGAAAGGTCGAATTGAAAAATTTCTGTTACAAAAATAAAAATCATGTATCATGTTTTCTCTTCCTTTTTATTTCAATTACGATAATTTGTTCGAAAAACGACAAATTAACATTGATAGTTTTTAACAATATAACCGGAAACTTATAGCCTATCAGCTGTTCAATGAAATCAGCTGATCGTTACAAATTAATATCAAACAGCTGATCTTTTACTGTTATATATTTATCCAAATTAAATTAACATATATTTACATCGGTCAAACATCTTCGTAGTTTCCGTAGTGTAGTGGTTATCACGTGCGCCTCATACGCGCAAGGTCCCCATTGCGATTCCGGGCGGACACACAGTAAATTTGAATTATAATTAACTTAATATGAGACTTGCGACGCGCAAAGCATATATCAATATAAATTTGTGCACTCGCGTCACGCAAAATCCAACGTCACAACCAGTCCTAAAAATGATGCTTGTACAAAAAGAGACCTCGATTTGCTCGGTCAAAATTATTTCTGAAGAATCTTATAACTGTATTACATTTAAGGTGTCACTATTTATTTAAGTTTAAAAGATAATAAAAATTCTTAATTTAGCCGTTATAATTGTATTAATAATCATTTATAGTCTCTATTATAACCTAAAATCACGATGCGTTATTTGCGTCGCAGTTGCTGCTTGACAGAAGCTGTAACACATTTAACAGCTTATCTATGACGCAAGTTCTCCATTTTACACCTTCTATTTATCTACTTTCGAGTACTAACAACATTTCAATAAGGACTAGAATTTTTAAACCCTCCTTATGAATATATAGCCTAGATAAACGTATATCCTAACCTGATAGGCTTTAGTTTAGGGCTATAACTAGTAAAACATTAGGCCTACTGTTCAACAGTGATGAGGGATAGCGAATATTGTTTTGAATTCATTTCAAGAAATATTTCCTCGTAGAAAACTATAACTACCAAACCTAACCTGATGGTGATCGATGTGGCTAAGGCACCGGCCAGTCTGCTGCGTCTCTGAACTGCACAGTTCAAGGTTATAGGTTCGAGACGCAGTTACTTCCAATGCATTACCCTCACCGTTAACGTTGATCCCTTGTCATCATGAAGTATGGACGTTAACCCAAAAAAGTTCTAAACGTGATGATCGTTTAGATTAATACTGAATAACCTAGTCTGGTTTTAGCAAATTAACGGACAACTCAAGTAAAGCTTGGCAGATCTAACACTATATTGCAAGCTACTTACTTGGCTTTGCTAAGTTCGATATCACCTTCTTTGTTCTTTGGCTTGGAGCGTTTCTTGTTCTTTTTCTTGTTCTTATTGTTGGAACTCTTCTTCTTGTTCTTGACGTCGGACGCGTTCTGCAGCTTCACGTTGACGGGATCGTAACTCTTGCGCAGTATCTTGTTGATTCTGTCGATGATGTTGTCAACGAATCTGTTGTATTTTGCGATATACACGACAGAGCTGGGCTGGCTGGGTAGTGCGCCTGTAAACAAAATTTGTTTTTGATAATTAATAAAAATATTAACATCTTTGCATTACTCAATTGGTGTTTGTCTGATCTGATGACGCAACAGTTTATTGTAAAACCGCGGAAGCTGTTCACAGTTACACTCACCATACACATATGGTAATGTTGGAGTAGATTTTATTGAAAGTTTTTTCGATTTAATGTCATTTTCTGTTAGTTTCGAATCCAGTAAGGCATCATCGACAGTAAGTACTCATTGGCATGCGTGTCTTAAATTTAATACGCCAGTTTATTTAAATGATTGGAGGAAGTATATTAGTTTGTGTTCTGATGAACATATCGTCATATGATCTCGTAATATAATATAATAAATATCACATCAGATCATCATATCATATTAAATCAATTACTTGGATATCTAGTCATATCGTTCTAAAAGAAATTGGTTAACCTATGTTATAAAGAACGATAAACACCCTTAGTTTAACGTAAAAGAGAGTTTGTTTCATTTTAATTTATAAGTGTGCTTATAAGCGAAAGAGTTCTGTTATTTTCGTGTATATATATATATATATATTGCCCCGCAGGGGCGTGCAGACTAGCTGCACCTATTGAGAGGATTTAGACGTCCTTCGCGGTACCCTAGTCTAACAAAAACTAACACAACACCGCTTATGACTTTAGCACTTTACACTCACACTTACATTTAGGGAGGCGATAATAGCCTAAATGTGCTTTTCGCCTTAAAAAAAAATATATATATATATATATATATATATATATATATATATATATATATCCATAAACGACCTATGAAATATGTGGCAATCATAACTTTCTTGTTGGTAAATGAACGAAAAGAAAAAGAATTCAAGTAGTTCTTTCTGAGAAATCGCTATTCTTAATTGAACGTAAGAAAGCATGAATTCTGTAAATAAAATATTTCAAATAATACCACAGGCTGGTGTTTAGTTACTATAACACACTAATCCTTAATTCAGTACTTGTATTTTAAGATTACTTCTTAAGTAAAATCGTTGCAAAATCTATTCCTTTTATTTCTTGGCAACATAAACTTTTGTTAAAATATATCATATAGTTATATTCAATACTTTTATGTCCTGTTAATAAAGCAATGTAATTCATTATATTTAGATTATGTTATGCAATAGGCCTTACTTTGTTCTACTTTTGCACTTTAAAAACCATAACGTATAAAATTAATGTTGAATTCTAATATTGTACCTTTTTGAAATATTTACAAATTAAATCTACTATAACTGGAAATTAGGCTACAGTATTTATTAGGAGCAGAGTCTTGTTTGATACAGTAAAAATTTAAATATTACTTTCAACAATGTTTTTTAGCAGTCAACTGTTTTGTTAGACACACAATTAATTATTTATCACGTATGCCTGCACTGTGCTGCACTCTCACGGGAACACTGGAGTGCTCCTGGAATTTTGTTTACAAACCGTTTATCGTTTTAAAGTAAGTTTTATTTTATTGTAAAACCATAAAATGGAAAAGTATGAGGCGTGGCAGTTCCCTGGTGTTCTAACGAACCATATGTACCCCATATAAGTAGTTTCAACAACGCAGAAGCCGCCTCGGTGGCTTAGTTGATAGCGTACTAGGCTTTCACCCTGAGGACCCGGGTTCGATTCCCGGCCAAGGCTTGGCATTTTTCATACGCTATAAATCATCCCATCGCCTGCATTAGCCCAAATATGCACAATAGTCGGACGTTAAACACACAAAACAAACGCAGGTCTATATAGAATAAATATATATATATTTATATATATATTTGGCACGAAACCGATCGGAATTCCAGGCATAGTAATATATAAAAGATAAACATCCCTGTTTATATTTGTTTGGAGAATCAAATGTCGTTAAATTTAGTTTTGTAGAAGAAATTATTGAAAAATAAAATTTACCTTTTTATTTATTCTAATAATGGGGATTTCTTTTTGCATGGTTTGTCTCCCAATTACCACCAGTTTATTGCTTTGGAGAATTTGGTTTGAAGAAGTACAGTTTAGATTTTTTTTTAACGTTTATCAGAATGTAGGTTGTATTCACATCCTCAAAAATGTTTGCCTACTAATAGTTGAAGAAAACAATTATATTTATTTCTAAACGAAGTAAAATTTTCGATCAAGTTTTTATGAATCGGTAGTTAATTGCGCAGGCTTGTAACGCGTACTCTCAATTACCGGAAAAAATAGTTCCGTAAACGGAAGTTGTGGATGATAAAGAAGAATAACGTTATCGCAGAAGGCAGTGGTTTCGATGTCATCAGGTCCAGAGACGTTTTCGCCGCAGAAGGGCGTCTTAATTTTCACCTGAAATTGACCATATTGGGCGACTTCCTACTACTTTTTAAATCCGTTAAAACTATTGTTATGAACACGCAAAGTTTAAAGTTATGGGTTGGACACTGGCGGTCCTTATTGGAAATTTGAACCAATTAATGAAATTTATGCAACGAGCTTCTAAAGTTACTGATCACGTTTTATTGCAGTTTTTAACCAATTACACGTGAATGATGTGTAATAATACATCTGATCAGCTAAAACAGCTGATTTTGTACAGTAACTGTTTCTTTGATAATAATATTTCAACTGAGGTTATGTTTAGGCTTAATTCAATTGTTTATATACAATAAATATAAATAATGAGAAACAATTATTGTTAATATTGAAATACTTATATGTTTGGCAAGTGTAAATACGAGAATTACACCAAGGAAGTGTTTTGTAATTAATTTTGTTTTCTAATTAAAAACATGCCTGGTAATTAAATGGCAGACCTATAAGCGTTATGATTTGTTTAGATTTAATAAAATTAAAAGCAGGTGGACTGGAAACGGAGAGCCACTGTTCCTACTAAGCCTATAAATGTATTTAGCAACCGTTTTGATTTAGAATGCACAAAAATTGATTTGTTTTTAGAGCTTTGACAAGTTCGTTACCTAGGAAAATCAGTTGACCAATTTCAAAATGACTGTCATTCAAAAACTTACTCACGAATTTTTTACCTTACTTTTTTAACATCTTTTTTAAAAAACGTAGTAATCAAAGGTAAAAACTGTAATTATTTTTGTATCAAGTTTGACTTTCGCGTTCGTTTATGTTAAGTTACTTATTGTTAATTTTTTGAAATTAATTTCCGTCCCGTCAGCAAAACAGTTGCGTGCCGTGATTAAGAAATATAAATTAGTTTCACGCGGTAATATTTTAGAAAGTCTAAAGGGGTGCGTGCTCCCTGTAACCATTACTAAAATGGTTAAATTAATTTTGATGTAAACATCGGTGAATGAATCTTGAAATATTTTATAATTTTATATTTTCTTAGTGTATTTCACACCTGTCCGACACTTCCAAGTGATAAACTTAGCACATTGAAAAACAATGTTACCAACCTTGTCTCGACTACACTGAAGTGAATAGAATCTAGTGTCGATCGATTCTAGACTTCATTAAGACGGAATATATGTCTAAATACATGCGTGGTACAGTCAGCCACTTTGTACTAACGGTATGTTGACCTGACTCGTACAGTCCGATGCAAAACCACATCATCAATCAAATCGGCTTCTGTAAGGAGTTTCGAAAAATTCTGGTCATTTTCTAAGCAGGAGCAAGGATGTGTCTGCTGAGGTATTTCTGTGAACCGCTAGCGTTTAAACAATGTGCTACTAAATTATTTGGCATTTTTAGAGTCGGTGCCCAAATTTTTTGCAACCAAAATTTGATTTAATTTTCGCCATTTATGAATTACGCCATTTATGAATTATTTGTATAGTTTTTATAGTAAGAATCATGAAATGAAATGAGCACAGATTTTGACCTTTATAACAAGTTTCAAGGAATTGTTTAAGTATGCCTAATCGGTAATAGATTGGATAAGTTTTTACCCAGCAAAGTTCGTACGTTTGCTTCAAAATTGTGTCCCTTCGAAATCTTTAAAAATCACAACTTTTTATCTTTCACTGTTTTTGTACAACTTGTTTTATCACGGTAATCAACGTTAGGGCCTATAAGTTAACAATCATTAATTTTAAAACTTGAATATTTGGTTGAAAATACGACACCGAACCCAACAACGTCTATGGTTAATTTCTGTACTACCAGTAAATTTGGACGCTGGTTGCGGGGGTGAAATAAGATTTTCAAAAACGTAATAGATTTATTTTTTTCTTCTAAAATTTGAATGAATGTCACGTGGTTGTACGTATTAAAATTGGTAACGTATAAAAATTGTTACGTAATATTTATACGTATTAAATATTTTTTTGTCAAGTGCCAATTTCCAATGAAATTCATCAGAAATTGGGGAGCACGCGTGCGCACGTGCACACACACACACACACACACACACACACACACACACACACACACAAATTTTTCTATAGCGGCATTGAAGGAAAAGTTAGTTTCGCAGCTATAAAGAGTTTTCCGCTATAGAGAGATCTCACCCAAAACGTGTATAAAATGTGTTTTTATTTGTAAAACATGTTATACACTATTTTTAATTTAAAGTATTGAGTGCAAAGTTTATTGAAATAAAACTATATGGCGTACAGTCTTTAAAAAAACAATATTTATTAAATAATACTATATCAGTAAAATAATGTAATTGTTATATTTTTTAGAACGTCATTCCTTAAATTTTCTGTATTTTGCCATCATTATTTTAATTTTTATAAAATGCTAAATTAAAATTTCTGCAAACATCTACTTGCTTCACACCTTTCTCTAACTCACACAAAAATGTACATCTAACAGTCATTAAACTGTATTTTAAAAGTATAAAACACTACTTGATTCAGTTCAATTGACGCACTACGTACTGCTTTTAACACTTCATTGACATGTTGACATACTGAGGAAATAATGTTGAAGAGTAGAAAGTGTGCACGTTTTTCACCGCTATATAGAGATTCCTGAAATTTTGTTAGCCTCAATAGAGAAAGTTACAACACATGTATTTACTATAGGAATAAGAAGGTACCAACACATTTTGCCGCCTTAGAGAGATTTTTCCGTTATAAAGAGATCCTCAAAAGAGAGATTTTACTATATGTATGTATACGACTCCTCTAAACTGGTTCAAGAGATTGTGATATGATCAGTATTCATTTCAAGGTCTCAGTTCTGTGGCTTACCTTGATGGTCATCCAATAATTCATTTTCTAATTGAAATTAGCTAGTATAAAAAATACACTCGTATGTGGTTATTAAACCATTTAGGCTATAAAAAAATCTGGTCTAAGAGCTACAAAAAAACTTCAAAATTGGCTGAAGGTGAAACTAACTCAGATGAATGTACGAACTTTGAAAGAAAAATTTATTGGATTGGATTTTCGCTTGCTTTTGAAGAGGGATTTTCAAAGATAGACCAACGTTTAAATATTTAATTTTGAGGTAGGCCTGTATATAAATAATCTAATCGGATGTGAGAAAATTGTTTTGGCTATCTGTAATTCTTGTATTTCGTTTTCGCTGAATTTCGTTTGACACGTGACGTCATTTAAAAAGAATACGCAAACAAATTATAACACCGACTTGGACTGACAACCATACCAGGGAAGTTCAAGTCATGCCCATTACAGCGTACGTGATCATACAGCAGAAGTTTTTAGTTGCTATAGCAACCGTTTCATTGTTGACCAACACTCGTCACGGACGGTTCCATTTCACGCCCATTGGCCACAGCGTTTGTTGATTCATGCGGACAATCGACGAGCTATCTTCTTATTCTTCTTTGCATCCACGGAGATATTAATAGCTAGAATATTTAGGTCGCATTGGTTTGGATCGATATTACACTAGGTCAATGTGGCATTGTGGGTTTAGGAATTTCGATTTTTATGGAACAATGATCGATCGACAATGAATATAAGTTAAGGCGGGCAGACAATATACGAGTATAATACACCTGTATAATATAAGTGTTAACAAAATTTAACCTAAATATTTTCACCTAAAAAAAAATATAATAATTTTTACCTCTAGACTATAAAACGTATAAATTATAATGTCGATTGTGTGAACAATTTTGTATATATTCAATTTTCGGATTTTTCATTAAAAACCGAAACTCGTAAAGGTTATAAAGGTCACGTCTGTCTGACCTTTGTAACTACTTGTGTATAGAACTAGAAATAAAACGAATTAATATTTAGTTTTTAATTAAAAAATTGTAATTTTAAAATATTTTTTACTGAAACATTTTAAAATTTACAATCAAATTTAGCTGTAATGAT